>JAMWET010004579.1:445000-485129 GCA_024036415.1 Prochilodus magdalenae
GGCATAGATACTTTTCTGTCAGGCTGCAGAGAGTGCTGGGTGCTTAATAACCGTGTAGTGAGTCATCCAACGGAGGACATTGAACATGAGAGGCTGTGCTTTACTCCCAGCTGCCTGTGGTCAGGGGGGAAAAAAGGCACCATGTCTTAAGATGTGACTGAAATTTACAAAACTTGCTAATGGATTAATGATGTTGCTGTGATTTTCAAGACAAGGTGAATTTCACAGAGTTCACAGCTATGTGCCCTAAAATGTCCCATGACTCACATAGCATGCGTTTCCATTTCCCATGTTTGCTTGCTTGTTCTTTTTTCTGATTTGTGTGATATGCATATTGACATGTATGTGAAAAAGTGATCTTGAAATTTTGTGTTTTTCATAACTGGAATTATATGGCTTCACACTAATTGAGACATTGAGACAGGGCAATAGATTATGCAGCTACTATAGTTATTTTTTTGCCAAAATTAGCAAATCTTCATTTCCTAATGTAGGTGTACTACAGAAGTCTTAAAGCAAAGCCCATTCTGTCTACAATACTGTCCGTATGTTGGGGCACCTTTTGGGTTAAAGTTTTTCAGTACAGGCCAAGCAAAACCAGTTGTTTGTGAACCAGTTGATGTTACTACCCCAATAATTTGTTTCAAAAACGGTCCATGTTTGATTTGTTTAGTCTTTGAGAATGAAACTTGTTTATTCTTTTGTTTTCAGTTGTGATGTGTAAACTGAGAATCCACAAATTAGGTGTAGTGGTTATTAGTGCAGTAGTTGGTTTTGTTCAGATAGAAGTTGATTTGTGGGTGATGGTTGCGTTATGTGTGATGTTTATGGTGGGTTGGGTTTTGAAGCGTGCATTTTGCTTTCATTTGATTTGGTTACAGCAGGCTCTGAGTACCTAAAATGTCATTTCCGGCTGTGATGTTTACCGAATATGTACTACTTAATTTAGTGTTCTTAAATTGACAGAAAAACTCCATTAGTATGAAAGGAACATACAAAGGGAATTTGATCTAAATAAGGGCTGATGTACATACACAAAGGAAATTACCAAATGAAGGGCTATGGAATTAAAGATATGAGGCAAGAGTAAGTACCACAACCATAAGAAAAGTACACTGGAAAGCTCATATGTCCTTATTTCATCATTTTTACATCACTTAATGGAATTACTAGGCTTTAATAATGTACAAGAGGGGAAAACATCTCTGTGGATGGTATTATTCTATTGATTTCACTGGACTGTCACCACTAGGGGGAGTTCTTTACTTATGTAGAGACTATTGAGGGAAAATGCTGATTGAGCCTCAAAACAAAGAACACTAGGTGCTGGAAAGGCTTGCCTTTACCAGATTACATGAAGGTTTAGTTCCAGTGCATTAAACATCATAAGCACTTTGAAGTCCATTTGCATTGATGTGTATGTTGGTTTGTCTATAGGTGCTAAATCAATAAGGAGAAATGGTTTCCAAAGCACTGTGGCCTCCTTCATCTCATCTGTTCGAGGGATACAGTGCTTCAGTGCTTTTAGCAAACTCACCCCTCTTTTAAGTTTAAAAAGCCTGCTCTTTTAATTCATTAAGCCTCTGCCCACATTCCGATGTGGAATATCTTGTTTGACACATTTATGTTGAATTAAAATTTCTTATTTTAATCATCTGTGCTAAAATGAAGATGTGAGCATTGACACAACCACTGCAAGCACATCTACATAAGCATGCGTGACTGATGTAGTTTCCTCTTCTGCTGTGTAACACGAAATGTTCTTTCCCCCTTTTGATCTTTAAAGATAAATCTCCTAAATGGTTAAAAAAAAGTGTAAAAGCGTTAACAAGCCAGAGACAGACAACAAGCGTTAAATCGGTTTATTTAATCAATAACAAATAACAAGCTTATGAAAAGTACCAGTTTAGCAATTGATTTAATAAGCTTTTAAATCTGTTCTGGAGGCAGGTATAATTATGGGTGCATGGGTGACTGCATCAGAATGGGTGGAATTAAGCTACTCTGTGAATGTTACTTTTATACATATGCATAATTTGAACTCTTAATTTCTCAACATTTATATGCAAAATTTGTAACGTTTTGACAAAGTTCAATTCTGTAAAATAAAACTTATTTTGATACCAGTAACAGTGGATGTTTATCTTGTTACCTTGTCTTGTTACTTCTTGATTGTGTAGAATTTATAACTTTGTTAACAAATATTGTTTCATATGTCATGTTATGTTCATATATAAATATATAAAATATATAATCAACTAAAAAGTATAAATCATCTAAATGAACATGAATCAATAGAATGTATAAAATAAATGAATTAATTCATATGTAATACTTAAAATTAGATGGAATAACAGTGGGAATGTGGCAGAACATGTAAATTATCAAAACTCTTACTGTATGTTTTTTTATAATCTTATATTCAAAAAAATATTTATAAGATAATATTTACATGTTGTTACAAGTTTGTTTTCTGTATACAACACAGGAAAGCTGCTTAAAGCAGCTGAGAAAAAAGAAAAGGAAAAAAGGACCTTCAGCAAGCTTGACAAAACTACACAAACCAATGCTTATTTTTATGACCTACATATCCATGTTTGCTTTGGAAGTGAACCTGAAATGCTTCAGCCAAGTTATTTTTCTAAAGGCAGGAAATGTCAAGGGTTTTATCCCAGTGTAATGAATAAAACTTTGACTTTTCAGTGTTGTACAGAACTAGTACTTCATGGGTAAAGAGGAACAATGAAAGGAAATGGGCTCTTGACGTAGTAGACAAAAAGGGCTATTTCTCTTACTGGCTACTATAGTAGTGCGGCCTGTGGGATCATAATACCTTGTTTTAAAGGGAACCCTGACTGGTAAGACATATAGCCACTAATATGGTGTACATGTCCATTACCATTCAAATATGTCACACAGACCAAGAAAATGAGTATTCCATTTACTATTAAAAAGTAGGCTGCCATCTTTGTTGTCAAATCATTCCTCTCTTTAATCCACCAAACGAGGATCTGTGAGCTAAATATCTCCTCATCATTTGGCCTTTCAAGCTTTAGCAGAGTATGGAGAGAAAAAAAGATTTCTGTCTCATTTTCTGAGTACAGTGCATCCGTTTGACATCATCACAGGTCAACGGTGGTGACCTATGTGAATTTGACCTATTTGTCATAATTTTTTTTTTAATCAATAATTTAATTTACTTTAATTTAATTTAATCAAGAATTTGAATTTATCATTTTTAATAGCATTAAACGTTCTTCCCTTTAGTCTTAAATGGTGTTCCCTTTAAATATCCATCAATTTTCTCAGATAGCAGCCTAGTAACTTCAATGAGTACGTTTTTTTTTTCCTTTTAGCTTATTCTGCGTACACAGATTCTGACCTTAAAAACATGCTGCATGAGTCTAAACTTATGCTGAACCTGACACAGTCAGAGAAAGGTCAGCATAAGCTAAATATGTCTCTGCATATATATATATATATATATATATATATATATATATATATATATATATATATATATATATACACACAGTATATGTGGTGTCATATATGGGATGTGTTTATCCATCTGTAATGACTAAATCTTAAAACTGGAAGTGATGTCGACAATACTAGTGAATCAGCTAAAAGCTCCTCCCCAGGACACGTGCGCTGCTGACTTAACTGTCCTGCTTCCTGGATGTGCCACCGCTTTCCTTCCCTTACCACTCATAGGAAATCTGTAGAATGAATTCCACCCAGAAAGAGAGAATCGACCATGTCTTTTATATTTGTCTTAAGGCCTGCTACTATACTATCAGGACCTACTTCATAAAAACTCTTGTGTCCGTTTGTAACTTTGTTATCAGTGAGAATCTTACTGATCAGACTGTATCAGGATTCAAGGACTTTGGGTTTCCCTAAGAACACAATTGCAATGGCTCCCTGGTGACAATACAGGATGTACAGCTCACTGACTTTCACTCAGTGCTGGGTTCCGAGCCAATTTTTCCTTTCTGTGATTTAGAGAGTCTAGACATACCGTGTGCAGACTTTTAAAGAACTAGCACATTAGATTTGAACATTTCTCTTTCATATCATCATTTGTAACTTGAATATGAGCATCTAATGAGCAACGATAACAAATATTATCATGGCTGCCCCAGTTTAACTCCTAATGACTGCTACAGAAAAAGCAGGGAAAATAAGAAAACACCACCAAAAGGACAAAGTCCAAATGGGAACGGGCGGAGGCTCAGACTTTTGCTCACAAGATATCCATTATGTCTATTTTATCAACAACAATGCAGGACTGGAAAAAATCCCCACTACATATTAAACCTTACATGTGCTCTGCCTCTAAGTCTTATATTGAAAGACTGCCTCAGAAAGCTCCTCTCATCTGTTCAACACCATCTTGACTGAATTTCATCTAGACTAAAACAAACAAGGGTCAGGCAGGCCTGGTTCCAAAGCACTATGCTTTGTGTGATTTCCCAGCATTAGCAGACATCCAGTATGCTAACCACAGATGCTGCTAACTTCAGCACAAAGACCTCTTGTTTGCAGTGACCAAACAATGTCCTACGCTAGGGCCAGCCCACACTCTGAAACATTGTGGAGACCAAACTGCGGTTTCAGTGCATTTTTCTCAGATCAGCTGAAGGTGTGAAAATGCAACGTGAGGCTGAAGTTGTTGAACCCTCATAGAAACAGGCCTGCAGCCAGGACTGATTTCCTTTTCTTTCTTCTTCCTGTCTGCAAACAGGATTTGGGCAACACTGTGTGCTCAGCCTACTGCCACGTCAGGATGTGTCATGTCCAGCTCTTTGCATTGGTCACTGGGAAACCGCCACCCTCATGATCAGATTTAAGAATTTCTGGTGGAGGACAAAACAATTGCGTCCTGTGTTCAGCATAGACCCTTCGGCCTGCTCCCATCCCCTGGAGCGGCGTGCTGGCAGTCCAGCAGGAATCATGGGATGGATGCACTCTGTCTGAAAGGAGGTGATATACACAGAGCTTGCCCTCTCTCAGCCTGGACAGTGTTTACAGTCCACTCCAAGGGGATTTCTGAACCTCATACCTCAGGGCTAGGAAATAACCATGAATTATATTGTTGCACATGACACTGTTAACATTTTTGATCCCTCACAAAAGTAGTAGTAACGCTTGGCTCTTTACAAAAGCCCAAAATTACCAAATGAGGTCATTTAGCATTACATTACATTAAAACATCAACTGCAAAGTTGGTTTTTATGGCTGCAAGTTTCTTAAAACAGTTTACACTGGAAAAAAAAAGTCAGTGTTAGCTTTGAGGTTTAGCGGATGACTTTATTTTGACTCAGCATGCAGGCTAACGAGTGTGTCATCACTACAAGCACAAAGATGCCTTGTAGAAAGCTTGTCTTCACATTCCATCTGCTTTAGACAGTCTTGTGAAGGAGGAAGAGCTGGCATTTTATAGCTTATCTCTCACACACTCACACAGCGGCTCTGTCCTAGGGGAGAGGGGGTGTGTGAACTCCCTGTGGTTTTATCTTCACCACAGGTTTCTTTTTCTGATAGCACTCCTCTGATAGCACCTTTGGAGGTCTGTTAGTTAGGCTGAGGACAGTGAGGTAATGCTTTACTGTTTGTAAATTGTACACTTTTATCATCAATGTCATCCACTTTAAATGCCATCCTAGTGACTCCTTGTGAACAACAGCTTGCAATAATGATGAGGCGGAAGTGACTTATGAGGAGTTAAACTCTCATAAATGTTTAGGCTATGTTTAGGTTCTATGCATTTCATTTCCGTAAAGTCATATGTGTTCATGTATTTTGACATTATGTTTTTACTATAGTGAAGAACAGTAGTGTTAAATTCTTCCCAGAGGGCTGGAGTACACCACAGTTTGGGGATTTCCCCTGCTGGAATACACTAACTAAACTTGGTCATTAACCAGGTGTGTTACAGCAAGGAAATCACCCAACATTGCTGAGATCGGATGCCTCCTACCTGAATGCTTCATTCAAACTTTAATCTGGTCTGAAACTTGCATTAAAACCCTTGGTGTTGATGAACAAGCTGCTTTTAGTCAAACTACATATTACAACCAAGTCTCTGATGCAATTATACATTTTCCATTTCAATAGGTCTTTCAATACATATAAATGTCATGCATTGAGCAACAATCCGAAGTAGCCCTTGCAGTTTTAAGAAGTACCCTTTGATTTATTTGTGAAATGTCCATCAGACGTATGTCTGGACAAGAATAGCCTTTTGGTCCCAAGAGAATGGACAGGATACGCCTTTAGGGAGATGGATAGGGTGTCTTTGCCATGAGCAGACAGTTTCTCTGGAGATTCCATTACAGCTAGAGCTCACCACAGAGACGGCTCCGGCCCTTATGTGAACTGGCACCCGGTAAAACGGGTAAGGTAAAATGTTTGCTGATCATTAAAGGCACGTAAAGCCTGTTAGCTGTGATTTAACAGCATTTGTGTTTAACCCTCACTGTCATTTCTTAAGCACTATTTCAGCTTTACTATACAGTAGTGATGTGGCTGCCTGCCCTTAGCAGTAAAACACTGTCAAAAAAAGGGTTAATGCTGACATGAGTAATAGAGTCCAGACGATGCACAGCCCACTGTTACACACCACGCATGCACAAACAAATACATAAACATGTCCAGATCGCTTTTTGAACCCCCGCTGTGTTGTGGCTCCCTCTCTTCTGGATTTCTGCGTCTCATTAGTGTATGGGGATCATGGTGGGAAAGTTTCAGCGTTTGACTGGAAATGCCTTTGTGTAGAATTTTAAGACGCAGTTTGCTAATATGTAGAATTTTAATGTGCAGGATACCATGTAGGTTTTTATTATCAGATGTTTCTTATTATGTTTCTTAGTCATTAATCTTATGGGAGTCACTCAGACAGCATAGTCATACTTTAATCGCTCTTTGTCTTCAGCACTGAAAAGAAACAGATGGCTCTAGAGAGCGATCAAGGCTATCCTTTTCACGTGAATTAACAGCAACCGAATCAGTCACGTTTTAAAGGGCTCATATTCTAAAGAAATGTTCTTTCTTTTTTTAATACGGAGTTAGATGTAGTATATTAACACTTCGCTTCAGTCCAGGCAGTCCATATACAGTATGCACACTAAAGGCATGAAGTTTGATGCTGAATGTACAACATTTCTTCTACACTGACAAGTAAACAGCTGTTAGTGCTAACAATAAGGAGGAGTGACTTTGTTGATCACGTTTCTTATGATAGGGGCCCAAGAAAACAGGAGACATGTAGGATAGGTGCCCTTTAACTCCACCATCCTACCAAAATCATTACAGCAAATCAGCAGCTGTTTTGGGCTGGCAGAAGAAGGACATTGTCAAGCCAGAATTCAATTATTGTTCCATTCCTTTACTGGTCCCATCATACTCCCTAGCTTGGCATGATGTACTCTTCAAGCTTGTACTGTGAACAAACACGCATGAATGACTCTGACACCCTGCCCTAATAATGCTCTGAAGTCTATGTGATTTGGTTTGTAGATCATTAGTTCACAATTAGTCATGAGGAAGTCACACCAATCCCATCTTTCTTTTATGGCCTGCACTGTGAGTCATTAGTATCAGTCTGCAAGGCCCCATTTTCTATCTTTTGCAGACTGTGTTGTATCACCTTCAGGCTAAAAGAACAATGATTCAATGAAGCACAGTCTTATGATAAAAGACGTATTATAATAGGACTAACTATGAAAGTCAGATTCTACATGCTATATTCTCTCTTACATTCTCATTAGTCATGAATTAGAGCATGTATATTTGTCGATTCTGATGTCCTCTTTTATAGCACCTTAATATCTTCAGCCTAACAGAAAGGAGCCCAGGACAGTTATATGCCAAATTATCTACTTTAAAGAGAATGTCACATATTTACAAATATCCATTGCTAAGTATAGAGTCAGCATGAGCCAATCACATGTAGTAGACTGCATGTATGGTAGCCATACTGACATCCTGTTTTCTGGGATCGTGTTTGCTCAGCTGAACAGCAAAGGAACTAAAGCCTGCTTGAGGCAGTGAGTCAGTGGCCTTTACCACTGCCGGATCAACCAGATGCCCAAATTCCCCAGATGCCCCAATCTGACCCCTCCCAGCCTGCTCACCACAGGCTTAAAGAACTGAGAGACTTAGTCTGAGGTTTTAGGAGAGGGTTGACATTAGTCTGAATAAGCGCTACATGAAACAGTATACACACCCATATTCTTGCTGGTAACAGTGGAGCACATCTTACATTGAAACACACTGGTGTCATTTCCAGGGGAACTTACCTCATCAACAGCTGCGGATGTGGGTTTCTTGTATGGAAAAATAACCAGCTATAGTCTCTAGCGGTAAACCCACCAGGTAGGTGTGTCTAATAAAGTGCCCAATATACAGTAGTATGCGAAGATTTGAGCTCCCCTGGTCAATTTATATAATTACTGTTTATTTCCTGAATTGAAAGAAAAAATAAAACATAAGATGTTACACATGGAAAAGTTATAGGACATTCTATTTTCCTCTTTATGTTCAACTCAGTTTTTCCTGGTAGAGGACAATCTAAAGTTTTGACCTACTAAACAGGAAAAGGAGAACTGAAACTTTTGCATATGACTGTAATTAATGGCTGCGTCATGAGATACAAGATAAGTAAAGTACCAGGTCTCATGTACGCATGAGAGAATAAAGATGTAACTACATTTTATTTTATACAGATTTAAGCACACGTGTCTACAGTGTCAACTTACTGTTTATGAAATGTCACATTTATTTAATCTGCCACTAAACAACATTACATAAACATATATTCATAATAAAATGTCAGAAGCACAAATAACAATAAATGTGGGCATTAAAACACAAACCAGGCACACTTTGATTCTGCAAGTATACTGAAGCATTCTGATGTCATGTCAAGATCCTATGGGCAGTAATTAAAATTTTGCAATAAAGATGGATAAGGCCGAAATATGTAAGACATATTTGATCAGTATCAGGAGGGAAAAAATAGCAGAAATATGGTGCGCTGCTACAAGTCATCCGATAAAACCTAAAATTATCTGAAGTGTTAGGTCATATTTAGCAGGAATTTTTTGGATAACATCATACACTTTTATGTATTAACACCACAGTCACAAGATCAATAAGAAGGCCTGGCTCATTGTTGAGGTCTGATGTGCAAAATCAGCAGTACACTATTAAAGATAATGATAATAGTAGATAATTCAATTACATACTTGGCATGTTGGTTACCAAGTTCTGACGGAGTTTTCTTTAAACACTCTTTTGGCGTGCTCACAATCATCAGATTCATTTCCTTTAAGGCAATAGTCCGAAGCACAACCGATGTTGCAAAATGTTCTGCACATTGTGTGCAGTTACAAATTTCCACCAGAGAGGTCCCCTAATCCTCAAATCTTAGATAGTGCATTGTTTACAAAATGTATTTTTATTCTCCAGCCTATGTACGGCTTCTTGCTGAGTTATAGGGCTGCGTCCCTGAATATTCCTCATGGGATGTTGTTGCGTGTTTTGTATCGCTCCAGGTGTTTTGTCAGGTCCTCGATGCGCAGGTCCTTCAGATGGACCAGATGCTCCAGCCTGTTTACCTTTATCTGTAATATCTGCAGGCAGAATAATAGACCACTCACTGCACTGTAATGTTCAGTTTACAGCTAGAATTATCAGTTAGTACCCCACTGACCAGATCCGGGCTGTGATCTAAACAAAGTGCTGCTATTAGATTAGTCATCTTAAGCGAAGTACATCAATTAAAAGGAGATCACTTTAAAGCGTAGTAGTGTTTACCCATAGAACACTGGATCGGTAGTGGCCAATCATGCTCAGATAACTATCTCAGATAACTAATAAAGAAATGAGGTTTTCTGTTTTGAGAGAGCGGATGAGGTTGTTTAGGGACTTTCAGTTCAGATCAAGCAAAGTATGCTGAGCAATTTGAGCAAAGGCATTGTCAAGACAACATTCAGTACAGTCTTCACTGAGAAGCTGATTATGTGCATTAATTCTGCTTTCAAACAATAATAATAATGCATTTATTTATAATGCACTTTTCACTTAGACGGCACTCTCAATGTGCAATGATGTAAATTCAATACAATAACAAAAGCATGGTATAGCAATTAGCAAAAGTCTGAGTGTGTGAAAAAATAATAAAACCAAGAAAACAGCCAGTTAACAATGGCCAGAACATTTAGCATAATAGCCTTTCTAGATTAAATGTCTATATGTCAAACAAAAAGGGTATAACACAGTATAACATTTAAGAAAAGGCCTTTCTAAATAAAAATGGCTTTAAGCTGGTTCATATAATATGTTTCCACTGGTAATTATGCCAGGTACACATATATAGGTGAAGTGCACTTTTGTAAGTATACAATTACTGTGACAGACCACCACTGCCTAAATATAATTTGTGTGTTGGGCCATTCTCATCACACCAGTGATGTCAACATGATAGTGGACATTGTAGTGTGTGTGCTGCTGGTATGACACAGTGGTGTTGCTGGAGTTGCATCAGTATGCGTTGAGAATAGTCCATCAACTCAAAATATCCAGCCAGCAGTAATACTTTGGTCAGAAAGTGGTCATTAACTAACAGCTATGGGATGGCTAAACTTTTGTATGGAAAAATAACCAGCTATAGTCTCTAGCGGTAAACCCACCAGGTAGGTGTGTCTAATAAAGTGCCCAATATACAGTAGTATGCGAAGATTTGAGCTCCCCTGGTCAATTTATATAATTACTGTTTATTTCCTGAATTGAAAGAAAAAATAAAACATAAGATGTTACACATGGAAAAGTTATAGGACATTCTATTTTCCTCTTTATGTTCAACTCAGTTTTTCCTGGTAGAGGACAATCTAAAGTTTTGACCTATTAAACAGGAAAAGGAGAACTGAAACTTTTGCATATGACTGTAATTAATGGCTGCGTATGTTCTCCAAAATAATAAATGAATTAAAATAGTAAGTGCATGTCAGCAGAACATGCAGTGACACACTGCACAGTTTAGATTTTAACTGATAATGCATACACCATTGCTAATGCAACAGCAACAGGAAGAAGTTTCACAAAAAAAAGTGACTTATAACGACAGTAAAGGAAGGACAAATTTCCTCCTGCATGACAGTAACTCAGCGTCATTTACTAACTGTTACTGTGTTCTTAGAACAAAGCTTGCTTAAGATCGGATATGAAATCATTTAGACATTAGCCAGTACTTCGTAACATCCAGTTCTAGCAGGTGCACATCAACACTCGTAATTATTTTTGCTAACAGTGAAAAGCATGTATAACACATACGTACACTGACCAGATGTGTAACAATATGTTTTTTGACACCTCACCTCTACAGTCTCCTGCAATGCTAATAAAGCTTGTTCCTTCTCTTCTAAAAGCAACCGGATGGCTGGGTCCAGATTTTGGCCTGGTACTATTAGCGGACTGTAAAAAGATAAATATAATGTTAATAACATGCAGTTTGCCTACAACTCCTTCCCCTTATTAATTTAAAATGTATTTTAAAATCTATATGCAACATATATACTGATCAAAATCATTGTACTCAGATGGAATCAACCGACAAGAATGAAACTTGGTGGGTAGGTTTGAAATGCAATAGAAAGACGTGTCATGCCAGACTGTCATGGAGTGACTCATAATGGCAGCAGGCCATCTTCAGTGACGAGTTCGACTTTTGTCTTGGAGGAGAGGATCATCAAATCTGTGTGGTGAGGCACCGTGGTCAGTGCTGAGATGAACTGTTTATTGTCACATGTTACACAGCCAGAAGGCCTGCGTCACTCCATCTCCACCCCACTATACAATCTACAGAAACTGTGTGAGAATATTCAAGCTGCATGGGATGGATTATTACAGTACAAACATGGGGGCTTAGTGCCATATTGAGTAACACTACTTCTAGTTCAACAAATATTGCCCATATCAGTCTACATTTTTCATAATTTATTGTTCCTGATAACCTTTATCTGTTTTTTTTTTATGTAAGTGTAAATATGTTGTAAGGTATATAGTACTTTTTTGAAAAAATAAATAATATTCTTTATACATTTTTAAAACAGTACATTAAATGTTTGGAGTCAAACCTGGATTTGTGTGCTTTTTTTGCATGGGTTGTCTTGTTCTCAACAGCAACCAGGCGATTTTCTACAAATTCACAAACAATATTCAGAGATGTAAGCCAGGGTAACTAAACAATATTTGTTTTTGTAAACATATAGTACTGTGCAAAATGGAGTCCAAAAATATTAAAATATATAGAAAAAGAAAAGGAACTTCTGACAAGCTTGAAAGACCCAGTAGACCACCAAAACAGTCAAACCATACAAACAGCTTTACAGTACTTAAAGCATTTGTCTTTGAGAGATCGGAGTATATCAAGCTCCATTCATGCTTCAAATCTGAGATAGATCCTGTTTCTGAGAGACAAATGCAAATGCAAAAGCAATGGGTCAAAAAGGATATGTAGCTATTAAGACATTGTTGCTGAAAAAGGAAGCTAAACGAAGCAGAAACGCTGAAAATCATGGTGTCCTCAGAACAACAGACTGACCACCCCAGTCCACAGTCCAAACCTCAAAAGCACTAAATGTGTTTGGAATTACCTGGATTCCCATAATCAGACTGAATTTTAGATGTGAAAAACTGAAAACAAGTCTCCTAGAACAGAAGCTGTAATAAAGGCTAAGAGCGGACACGCCCAGTACTGAAAATGTGATGTTATATTATATATTATATTTATTGAGGATTCTGTGAGGATCCTGCTAAAAGTATGTTTTCTGTTTTTTGTTGATGTTGAAAAATGCTTGACTGTACCTAATGTTTTATTTTACTAAAACGTTAAACAAATGAAAGGGTTGTACGCGGTACTTTAAATGATTCATTATATAATTATATATTAATAATACAAATAGGTCATGAAATGAAATTACAAAATTATAATAGCTCTTTTTTCATCTAACAAAAAAGATATTACTTTAAAAAAAAATGCTCTTCCTGTAGACTCTGGTTCTGTCTTGGGCACTGAAAAATACCCTCACAATCGACCGAATCAACTTCCTCTCTCCCCAGTTAAGTGGTACACCCACATGTGTGGGGTTTTAATAGCTCCTGGGAATCGCTTAGCAGGCAAAGCTAATCTAATTAGACTCTTTGTGAACCCATTAAACACAATGAGGTCAAAAGGACAAAAGGAAGGCGATGGAAAACCAGACTGCTGTTCACTATACCGCGCAGGAGACTTTTATTTGGCACTTAAAAGAATTTTGAGTCATCAACACCGGCTGCGTTTGACCTTTACAGGGTCCCATGCAGGGAGGAAATGACAGACTGAGACTGAATAACAGCTAATAGTAACAGTAATAGTAAGTAATTTTACACAACTATTGTTCTTGCATTAGAAGACCTCATTAAAAGAATTCTGAGAAGATTTTTTCCTTGTGCCAGCAAGAGCATTAAGCCATGTGTGGAGTCTGTGGACAGTGATAAGGGCCATCTGGTGAAAAGAGCTGATATGAAGAGCTTTCTCCTACATGAAAAGAGGGAGTTGGCCTGAGCTGACCTCACTGACGAGAAGAGGCCACAACTAAGACCAGATGATGATGAGGTGTGGGAAACTAAAGGCCGACATGGTTGGCTCAGTTCCAAGACAGAGAAATCATAGACTAAAGACTAAGGCTATGGTGATGTTGGCTTATTTCCACTCTCATCTAGAGTTTGTTTGTATCTGACTGCAATAATCTTGATATGTGTGAAGATAAAACCTTGTAACTCCCCTATTAGGATCACATTCATTAGAAGTCCCTCTATGATAAATGCGCCTATGTTTAAAATACATCAAATAATAATCTGAAAAACAATCTTTGGCTCCATTAAGCATGCCTTATTAATGTATCATAATGTCTGTTATTTTCAGGACACTTGGTTTTAGTTGTCCACAACTCCAAAGTTCTGTATTAGAAGTTGCCTTTTCTGTTTCTCACGATTCATGTAATCCCAGATACACTGAAATGAAGTTGAGGTCTGAGAACTGCTCTGAGAGCACCAACAAAGTTCTGCGATTATATATAAGATAATACACTTACAAGAATTAAAAAGGTCAAGAGAAATATGTGGAAAAAATGACAAATAATAATACAAACATGTCTACAGGTATTTCTGTCTTTCCACTGTGAGATAACAAGTCAACGCTATGGGCCTGTCAATATACCATTACTAAGAAAAGAAAAGAAGCTGCTGGTTTTCTTCGGATAAGTGTCCAGACCTTAACGTCACTGGATGTGTTTGGGATAAATTAGATCACAAGAGAGAAAATACAGTCAATTTTTAAGACTGAACCTTGGCGAAAAACAATATTCCTGCTGATTAATCAGAAAAAAAGAGAAGCAAATCTTCCCAAAAAAAAAAGGGAGGCTATGATAAAGGCAAACAGTGGACAGACAAAATACTGACAAATGTGAAATTTTCACTGAATAGGAATTGAAATTACTGAATAGGAATTGTAAGATCAGTAATAATGGAAAGTAAGAACTAGCATTCAAAGCAACTGGCAAGATGTGCTACATAGCTAGCCCACAGCATTTTACCTCAACTGAAAAACCTTACTCTCAAACTGAAATGTATTGCTGTCTATACAACCCCCTAGAATCAACAACATTTCTTGTAGAATTTGATATAAATTAATAGATCACCATTGTTCAATTCCCAAAGATAGATCAACTTATCCTGAACATTTTCAAGGGCAAGGCTATGATCCATTTTAAATTGAGTTAGACCACAGACATTTCGCAATTTATCGAGACAAGATTTGGCAATACCATATGAACTCAGAGAGGCCTTAAGTGACCCTGTTGTTATAATTTGTTTGCTGCTTATCTGAATGAGGACGGGGTAGGTGTTGAAAACCATTTAAGGGTAAATGCCACTCACCACAATGTTTGCTACTATATGAGCCAAAGTTTAAGGAGAGAATCAAAGTAATGTGACATTAACGAGACCATTATGACAACACAAACCATCAAAAAAAAAGCTAATGCTGAACTGTTCCTGGGTGATACAATCTGCTGTCGCTCAGTGGAACAGATGGAATGAGTAAGCAGAGGAACTGAAAGATATGAATTTTCAGACTTGAGCTGTGGGGGAGTTTGTCAACTTTACCACATTACAAGCAAACTGTGCTGATGATGACAGAAAGGATTGCGGTTTTTCCAACAACAACTGTGGCCGTTCTTCAAACAGTTCAGGCTTCATCACATGCTGTGAAACAGACCTACCTGTTTGTGGTTTATCGTTTACAGTGCTGTAGTACTCTAAATCCTAAAAGGAATAGAAACAGAAAAAAGGAAGTTTGTTATTTGTTCGTCTGATAAAACCAGAAAACAAATGCACACAATATGATTGTGTGCAGACCAAACCTGTGTGCCATCCAGAACTCTTCCTGCCTGCTTATCCTCTAGTCTCTCTCTGAGTGCACACAACACTGGCTCAATAGTGCCTGGAGTGCTCAGTGCTACTTTCTTCACTGTGTCCTCTGGTATGTGGAAATTCAGCTTGGAGAACACTTTCCTGAAATTAAAGCAAAATGTTGTGCTGCTCAGCTGCATGTTGCACAAGAGACACATTTTACTGCCAACAACGAAACTGACACTGCACTGTACTGCCAAAATAAAAATTAAATTAAAAATTATTAATTAAAAATTAATTATACATTGGCAGGTTAAATCCTCCTTAAATCATCACAATTGATGTTTTGGTTATGTGAAATTATCTTGCGATATTGGCAAATCATTTTGACTGAAAAAAATTATTCGCTTTGGGAGTGTAGCGATAAATGGTTCTCAAGTTGTCCTCACATTTTTCATTTTTTTGCTACACTTAAATAACTTTATTATGCTTTCCATCTGCAGGAGGTACAACTACATCATCAATATATGCAGTATCTCTAATTAGTATTTTCATGGGGCCCTCAGCTCAGGGGACCCTAGGGGGATACCTACTTTTGCCTTGTGCAAAGCATGATACAATCTACAGATTACCAGAAATTACACCATTTCTTTCAAAAAGTTACGATGTTTAATCACATCAGTGATAAAACAAAATCAAACAATATATCCGGGACAGGAAAATTTTGTTTATTTTAATAAGTATATGTTTTAAAACTCATTAGAAGTAAAAGACATTTACCTTGCCAATTCTTATAGTCTGAGGAAGTTTGAGAGTGATCCATGTCCAAGTCATAGCCCAACATACAGTAAAATATGTCATGTCAGACTATTAAAGAGGAACGCGGAAAAGTAGCAACTATCACATTCTCAATCATTCTCTTGAGAATGTGTCAGGAGGCACCAGGGTCACATAAGCAGAACCTTTGTTTTTCTTACTGTCTGCATGAAAGATAAATAAATGTGCTTGCCTGTTCAGAGTGTTCCAGTTACTCAGCTTCTGTTGAGTGGAGTGTGCAGGAGTGTAATTGTGTAGCTCCACCAGCTTGGGGTAGAAGTGCTTCACAACTTCAGCAGTCATAACTACAGACAAGAAAACCACAATGATATTGTGCAAATTTCATCACCAGAGAGCTGCTTTCCCAGTCTGTTTCAGCCTTTCAGACTTTGTGATGCTAATTTTGTTATCATCAATGGGGAAGTGAGAACATGGATAGGATTGTCTTTTGTCTTTAGAGCTGCTTTAGTCCACTTGGATGGTTACCGAAATTAAAACTGGGCCCATTATCAAGAACAACAGGCCTTCAGCCATAGCGACCATTGGGAGCAGTCAATGTGGGCTGAGGACTTCCTCTGGTTTTTCCAGAGGAAAATCTCATCCAGATGTTAAAAGACATTCTCATCAAGCCATGCCACTTTGTTTAAATGCTCTGGCGTGTCATGTTTTAGCTTGATATACATGTATTTAAAAACTGACAGTGGTTACCAGGGATTTTAAAAAGGCAGACATATCATTTAGATGTCTGCATGTGCCCATCAGTGAGTCTTGCATCCTTAGTACTATTCCACTTTTCTCACTTTTATTCAAGCAATTATATTACTTAGTCAAATGTATAATTTTGGTATACTATGTATTTTAATTTACAATCTTTTTTATACTTAAGTAAAGTGGAGGTTTTATTGTGTTCAATTTCATGTTATGTTTTGATGGTATCCGTACTGCTTTACTGCTCACACATTTTAGGACCTTAACTATTAAAAATAAAAAACAACCTAATTAAAAAAATAATAATAATTATATCAGTTTAGGCAGTTTTACTCAGACATATTGACGTCATCATTTTAGACATTGCTTTTTATCATTTTTAGACATTTGGGTCACAAGTTTTTGTTGTAGCTAAGTATGGTGCTTTAGAACCAAAGACAGCATATTCTCAAATTTTAGTTTAAGGCTAAACTAATTATTACAGCTATTAATTAATAATAATAATAATAATAATGTATCTCTGTGATTGAAAATATAATTAGTTTTATTATGTAGAACATTTTGATTTCCCTTTCATGGGCTATGTTTACACGTATTCATCAATCATAAACTGATAGTTCAATCTTGTTAGTATGGGTACAGAAAATTAGATAAATGAAAGCAAATAAATAACCAACTTTTTGTCAAGCAGGAGGCTTTAAGCTTTTAAATGTCTTTTTCAGAAAGAAGAGTCAATATTAGTTCACTCAGCGCTGATGGCTTTAAACAGCAAAAGCACTGCCTATTCAGTTTGTGTTGAATGTTAATTGTTTGTAGGGTTTACGTTTAGCCCAATTTTCATTCCTTCTTTATACTTCTAAGTACAAAACCCTTAAATGTTGGTGAACATCCTTACTAGCACTTCGCAGAGATGTTAGTGGCCCTCCTGTTAGGCAGGCTAGCCAATGCAAATAATGTATGTGTGTAAAAGTTGTTTATGTCGCTTTTCTCTTTAAATAAACACAGCACATCCGGTAAAATGGACCCATGGAAGAGAACATGCGTAATGGTATAGAGAGGACCTTCATATCAGACACCATATTAGTGGTCAGATCAGACCACAAAAACGTATTTATTACAGTACATGCACACTTATTCAGCAGCGGTCGCATCAACTTTCACGGTGTTATTAAAATCTAATGGAATAAAATGAAGCAGGTAAACTGGATAACCATTACCTCCATCACTGAAGTCGCGCGCTATGTTTCTTTTAGGTCTGGAGAGATTTATTTTGTCTATCCAAGCATAAAGGTCCTGTAGCGTTTCTTCGTTTAGGTCTTTATTCATAATGAGGCACGATTAAAAGCTAATAGAAAGAAACTTAACTGACGATCGACGCCTCACTTTCCCACACATCAGGTTGTTTGAGCTGTTTCTAAGCAACCCAGTACGGCACGCGATAACGGCCAAACTTTAGCCCTAGAAAGGCGATTCAGAAATTCCCCGATCTGTTCGACATATCCGGGGCTTTCAGCCTTCTGGCCGCTGAAATGTAGACCACCCAAAAACTGACTCTAGAAAAACACCAGTCTGAAAAAAACACATTTATTTATTCATTAATAAATCATAAATAAGGTTTAATTAAAATTAATATTAAGAAATCAGGCCAGCTGAGCAACAAGTAAAAACATTTAGTAGACAAATGAGCAAACATTTGATTGCTTTTGTCTGAGTGCAAGAAAAATAGCAAAACTTAAACATAACAGGAAGACATTCATCTTAAATGACCTCAGAAAGGCAAACAATGCCAAATTACAAAACCATGGCACGTAATAATGATCTCTTGTTTTTTTACAGTGTGATACACCTCTGATATTCATGCATCGGCAAAACAGGAAGATATTACAAAATACATTCATTGCAAATGGCTTTGCATCAAGACGTACCAAAACAGTTGAGCAATAGCAAAATAGGAGTAAGTCCCTGAGTGTACACAGACATTTAATTCTGCCTAGGATATTTCATTCCATGTACTTCAAATGAATCCACTTCCTCAGTGCCAACGTGGACACTATGTTTAATTTGACTCATCCTCAACCCCGTAGCCCCTGCGGAGGCATTAGAATTGCTCATAAAGCATCTCCTGTTGCTCTCGAGGAGTCACTCTGCATCAGATCATCTGAACTTTGTAGGGGGTTTCAGAGGAACTTTTGGAGAAACCATTACCTATAGTGCACAAAAGGTCAATAAAGCATTAAAACTCAGTGAAATATACAGACAGTGAACAAGCCATGTAAGCTGTGGTGTTCCAAGAAACCTACCTGATGTGGAGTCCAGGCTGGTTGTGTTGCTGATGGCTTTACTGGAGGCACTGGAGGAGATTCTTGTTTATAAACCTACAAAAAGTGAACAAAACAGAGGTATAATCAGTACACTCTGATCCTCTTGAGGAATTCATTGTCTCTAAACAGTAGCATGTCAGAGAGAGAAGAAAAGGAAGTTTGTCATGCACCACATCAGAACTATAGCCAGTATTCACAGAGCGGGAAGCTGATGATACAGAACAGAGATGATACCAGTGACTGACATATGCTGAGAAACTCCATTCAGCTTACAAGCACAAACTTCTACTTGAGTTAATTTATTACACTGGGAAAACTGGAAGTATGGAGCCAAAAATATTTTTTTTAAAAATTATTTGAACATATGCAACAGATAAAAATAATTTGATTTTACATTGAAAGAAAATACATAAAATAAAAGGAATTATTATTATTATTATAGTAGTAGTAGTAAAATTAATAACAATAACAATAATAATAACATAATAGTTAATGTTAATAATAATAAATGTACATATTTATAGCTGAGTGATATTGAGTGCAATTCCAAATAATACTAATAAGGAAATTTCCTTTTGTAATTAAATCAACCAGATCTAAGCAAACTCTTTTAGAGTGGTTTAATGTGAACTGCTTCTATTTAGAGAATTACAATTAATGATTTAGAATTATTCAGCCGTGGTAACAGAAACCAGACATCAGAATGCCTCTAAAACTCCCTCACAGAAAGTTTTTACTTGAAATGTTTATGAATACACTGTCTGATATCTAAAACATTGCTATAGTTATTTCTGGTTGTTTTTGGATATAACAGGACACGTTTACATCAGAACCTCTGGGTCTTATCATCACCACCACCAACAAATAAAAAAATAAATAAAAAAATTAAATGAAATTAATAAATAAATTTGCAACTTTTTTCTATAAAGAGCCATTTCACATCAAAGCATTTTACAAGACTGTGTTTACATCTCCACAGATATACAGAAACTATAGCAGCAGGGTACAACCGCTTAGATATATTCCACCTCTGTTATGCAGATCGTGATCATAATGACTTACTGGTTTGTGCATCAGAGGAGGTAAAGGTCTTGACGGAGGTAGAGGTTTGGATGGTGGAAGCAAAGGCTTTGTCTGAATTAAACACAACACATTAAAACAATATCCACAGCATATGGAACAATTAAGTACTTAGCATATGGTGCTATACGAGTAGTGCACTGCAGCCATTTTTATCCTTACCTGGCAGACAGAGCCGTTACTTGGAACAACAGGAGGTGGAATTGAAGGTTTTGCAGTCTAAAAGGCATGAAAGGACAGTGAGTAAATAATGTACATGTTGAAACTTAAGCTTCCAATGAAAACAGCCACACTAAATTACCTGTTCCATTCTTGGTTCTGATAACTTTGGAGGCTGTGGGCCAGAAGTAAGCAGTAATTAGTAGACTGGAGTTCATTTTATTAACACTATATTATTATTACAATAACTTAATATTTTGCAATATCTTTTAACATATCTCCATATGAGCATTTAGTTTAGTGACTGATAAATGATCCAACCTGTGGTGGGGGTCTGCTAGGTGTAGTAGGGGAAAAAAGAGGCTTGCAGGCGTGGGTTGCAGTGGTCTCCACAAAAGTGGGTTGACTGATACGTGGGGGACCACACCTGGGGCTGTTCTTTGCACTGGTAGGCTGGAACACTGGGTTGGACTGACCCGAGTAGGTGTCCTTTGTATCTTTAAAGGGCCTTTTGGAGGAAAAAAACACACCACTGAGAAGCTGCATTACATGTACATAACAGAATAGATAACAACTGGCTCTTAGTCTACATTTGTCTTTATTCTGTTGAGGTCCTTTTGTGTGGTTTTTTGTATGGTCATAATTATGTGATAATCATTTTATGCTGATTGGTTGCCATGTATTGTGCCTCATACAGAGCTGAAATATTCTTTAAAACTTCAGTATAAAGAGGTGGAACTAAACTGCTGTAGACTTAATAGGTAAACATACTGTATGTAAACCACATAATTCAAAACTGTCTGGTTATCAGTAATGGTATTTTAACATTTAACATTTTCAAACCTTTTCTTGAGGAATGGTATCTTTTCTTTCTTGAAACACACTGAGGCTCCAAAAGCTAAAATAATCAGTAGTAGGATCACTACAGATGTGGCCACACCAGTGATCACATTATCGTTTCCTGTCAGGGCATACACATGACAAATAAGCACAGCTCTATTGCACAAAAAGGCATGTTATTATGAAAGCAAGTTTCTGGTTAATTGGATGGTGTACTAAAATACGGTTTAAAGTTTTAGATTTTGGTTGCAGTTGGCTTACTGTTTGCAACATTTGCCAGTTTCACATCACAGTGGGGGGGAGCCCAGCCCGGATCACAGTGGCACTGATTTTCATGGTTACACACCTAGGATACATTAAAATAGTACAATCAAGCAAGTGGAATTCTCCACTGGCCATCGAGTAACGCCTGCTGAATACGCCAAACAATAGAACAAAGGTCAGCTCAAAAGGGCATGCACTCCTATTCTTTGAAAGACCTTTTGCAATGTCCATTTTGAATGACTATTTTGGAAAGTTCAATCATAATAGCATGATGTAAATCTGTTTTTAAAAATTGTCTTAATGTCTTTTCATATGACACTGATAATAGTAATAAAAGTCAGAGGTATTCCGTACCCCATGGTTATTGCATTTTGCAGAACAGTTCTCGGTTCCGTAGACGCTTAAGTCTTGGCAAAGGCTATTGTAGCACACCTATTGAAAAACAGAACATTCAAGCAGATACCAACAAAGTGCTTACATTACTTTAAGAACACTGTACATTCTACAGAGAGGCCTTATTCACTAACCTTATGTGTTTCACATTTGGTACCTGTTGGTACCATCCCTACACTGTCTGTTTCACAGGATTCCACAGCCGCATAACACGATTTTGTACCAAAGGTAACGTAAAATTTCTTTTTGGTTATTGGAAACTCATTTCCCCCTGAGCAGTAGATTTTTCCACATTTGCTGTGCCTAAAGGAAATAAAATATCTGTTATTCTACAGCAAATATGAACATTATATTCTGTTTAAAGGAGATGTAATTTTTTCTTTCAGCAAAGATTGCATAATATAAAACAAAAAAAAAAAAAGCAGAACTTACTGTTTGGCACACTTGCCAGTTTTGGGGCTTGGGCAACTTTTATCCAAAGCATTGTGGTTAAAGCAATCATCTGTATCTACATCAGCACCTGGAAAGTTTAGACATATTACATATTTTTTTTATTTTCAAAGATTTAGCCATAACAACTAGCAATCATCATGAGAGAGAACTGAATGGTAATTTAATGCCTCTGCAAAGGTACCTGGCCCCCACAGCTTCTTGCAGTGTTCCTTAAGTGTCGGGCACTGGCCATTATAGCAATAGCCCTGGTTGTAGTTGCACGGAAGCCCGTTCATTTTGTAGTCATCTTTCGGACATTGTGCTGATACACCAGTGCAATACTCCTCTAGATCACAATCATGAGCACTGGGTCTGCACATGTTTCCTGCATCCTTCAGCTGAAAGAAAAAAGAGATGTTATTAACTTGTAAACTCACAGTATTCAATTTGATATGTCTTTGCATAACTGAAAAGCAACAACTTCATTTATTCACAGCTTAAAAAAACTCATGTTTGCAGCATTTTCTAGAAAATAAAACAACAGATGAGCACCAACAAAATGAAGAAATAACCAACACTCTAAAATATAGCTTATAAATTATTCTTCTAAGCAAATATGCAAATGAGCAATATGGTGGTGTGCACTACACGTGCCATGTTTCAAGAAGAGCTCCAGGGTTCGGTATGCAAAGCTGTGCCATGCATGCTGCCTCTCTCTCTGCTAGAAAAGACAATGGCTGTTGTTGTGTTAATGTTGTTGCTGTTGGTTTGAAATATGTGGACGCATTGACTGTGTGCTGGGTTGTGGTTTTGGCTGCAGTGGTCCTGTATGTAGCATAGAGAGGACTTTAATAATAGCTTCTAATGCACCTCCTTCTAAGCCAATGCCACATTGGTGTCAGAAGTGGGATGCTAAAGAGATGCTTTTCTAGTGGAGCGGGATGATATGGGTTGGGGGGGGGTGTGTTGCAACCAGCACATACCACAACCCCTGAGCTCCTCTTGAAACGAAGATATTATTGCGGATGCCACGACATGAATTAGTTTAATATTTTCTATTAAAAAAAGGTTAAGCTCTCAATCATTTTAGGCAGACATGTCTGACTAACCACAGGAATCTCTGCTTAGTTCTAAAGTGTGACTGTAGTTAATTAAGAGGGGGTTTGCAGAATAGATACCGTAATCAACACTCCCACCACTTCATCTTCAAGTTTACAATTACACTGTATGTGTGTAAATGAGGGATTTTTGTTTTTACCTGGCAGTTTTCACAGCATTCCCCATGTGCACACTTGGAGCCCTCTGTCAATCTGCAAGTGGTGGCATTGCAGCAAGAATTCTTGCATTCCTGCATTGATTGAATCACATGTGATAATAAATACATGTACATCCCTGGCATTCATAACATTACACTATGTATGTTTTGGGGATTTGGGGATCTCTCCAATGGGAGAACATTTTGTAACAATGCTTCTGTTTAGAGCTTTTTTGCCTGGAGCCTAGAACCAAAAAGCTTACAGAGTGAGGCTATAATACTCTTGTATCTACAGCAATGAAAGGAGTCTTTAAAAAAAAAAAGTCTTGCCTCTACTGTTCCACAGTCACACTCTTCGCCTTTTTCCACAAAGGCATTACCACACACTGGACCACCATACAGATCTTTTTCAATGGGAACATCCAGCAGGCAGCTGCTGTCGTAGTTTTGCAAAAACGTCTCCAAAGCCACTTTACTGCACATGCTGAAGGCTTCAGGGAAACCACTTACACTGGAAGATTGCAAGAAGAGAACTCACAAACAGAACAAACACTCTTTCTAATATTTGTGCAATACTTGTGATCTGTGATGTAAACTAAAGCTGTTTCGAAATCTTGTTTCTTACTCAATACTTTCTCCCATGACACAGCTCCGGCCAGGTGATTTTGATGAACAGCCACAGTTTGGGTCATCATGTGACATGCCTAGGTTATGGCCCATCTCATGGGCAATGGTGGAGGCCACACCCACCGGATTGACACTGTGATCCTGAGAAGCAAAAATTTAGAACTGCTTAAGTGAAGTCTCTTTAGTGATGTAAGTTAAAGGAATGATTCACTGAAAATCAGTTTCTAGTGCTTACATAACAGTCATAATCAAATATTGTAATGAACGGAATCAGTTAGTGAGAAATCAAATTTACACATTTTCTAAATTTTTCCCCGAAATATATCTGGCCAGGAAAAAATTATTTTTAGAATGAATGGTCTTGTGGCTCCATTTCAAAGCAAAAGCAGCAAGAATAGAGACCACAAAAATGTCCATAAACCAGTCCTTATAAGGATGGTACAAAATGCTGATTGTTATTCTAACACTAAAGACTTATACTGTCCCAAAAAACATGATACAAACCATATTCACAGCTCCAGAGGTGGGAGAGCACATGGCATACACAGGGGCCAAGCCGACTGTTGTCCCGTCAAAATCTGTTCCACTGAATGATTTGAGAAAGGAAAAAGGAATTTGAGACGTATTTGGAAATATGTAAAATCACGCATAGTAACCAGCTAATAAGCATAACGGCATGGCAGAAACATATAAATGTCAGTGTCAGATGTCATGCCTTAGACGAAACAGAATAACATACAAATTACTCACGTGACAAACTGAGCATTGTCATGCTTCTTTCTTGTCAGGAGGTTATTCTGACGCCATTTTGAAAATCTGTCCAATGTGACGCTTGCCACAGGGCTGACCTCAATATGGTCTCCTCTGGACCAAATCTCAAGTCCCACTAACATGACACGGATGTTCAGAGGTCGATACAGCTGCAAGAAAAATGTAGAAAAGGGATATATTGTGTGCTCCGGAATATAAAACATCAGAAATCATTATAGTACACCATGCCTTTATAATGCCAGATACCAAAAAACTGGATGTCTTAATTCAAATACCTTGTCTACATGATTAGTGACTTCAAGCATTCTCTTCTCCACATTCTTCACACTTCCAAATTTCTGGTACTAAAATACAGAAACACATTGTTAAAAATGAGCGGAATCAAAACAAACCTGGACAATCCTCTCTCTTTCTCACATACACCTTTCTCTTTCTCACCTCTTTATAATCAACTACCAAAACCATCTCAACATAGCGGTGGGCTCCAATGGGCGCCTTGTTCTAGATAAAAATGTAAAATAGTGTTAGGCTCGCGTCGCAAGAGAAGAAGTGCTTAAATAGTACAAAAAGAAACTAAAATTTCACACGCTGCAAAACAAGCATGAGCTATAAGTCACAGTACCATGTTTCCACTGTTATACAGTCCAGAAAACCTTGGCCCAAGGTCATACACTGTGTCGTTTACGTAGTCAACAACAGCCCTCTTAGTCCTCAGGTGCTCTTGTTTGTAAATCGCATGGTCCCCTGTCAGAGACCTCTTCAGTGGCTCAATCAGATAGACCTGATTCTCTGCTCTTACAAACCCTCTGTAAAAAACAAAAGTTTAGTGTACTGTTATAGTGTTCAAATGATCACAGATCATTCAGGCCTTTTAAAGTCACAAATTAAGCTGTGAATTTAGCAAAACCTACATATTTAGTGTCTAATAACACTTTATCAGTGTTTACTAAATGTTTTTCACTTTCAGCCATCACACCATTCCTCAGAACTCTCCAAAACACTCCTTGAACCAGTTGTAGACAACTTGGGCCCGATGGCACGGTTCATTATCCTGCTGGAATATCCCTTCATTATGGGGGTACATGAAGTCCTTTAGAGGTTGAAAATGATTGCCAAGCAGAGAAATACAGCAGGCACTGGTCAACGACATGTTTAGGTGGACCAGTGGACTCAACACATGCCATGAGAGCACACCCTGCCTGCTCGATACCTTGTTGACAACTGGGGTCCATAGCTTCATGGGGTCTGCGCCACACAGGAACCCTACCATTCGCTCGAAACAGCTGGTACCATGATTTCTCTGACCATGTCCCTTGCCAATCCTCCTGGGTCCAGTTAGCAACCACACAAACCCAGGTGAAGTGTTGTGTCTGGTGTCATGGTGATAACAGAGGCACTCTGATGGGTCTTCTGCTTTCATATCCAATGGAAGCTAAAGAATGCTGCACTGACCTGGGGGGCTTGTCTGTTTGTACAGACAATTCGAGCCAGATGCCCCCGGCCATGTGGGAGCCACTGCCCTGTCCACTGTGGGTGGTAATGTTTTCTAATGCTTTTCACAATGTCCCATCCATCTGGCACCCATTATCATGCCTCGTTCATACTTCGATTACTCATGCCGCCTTGCCATCAGCACACTGGCCGGCGTTAAACCTCACTCACAAGATAACACCATACCACATATACAAGTTTAGACATTTCCAGCCAGTCCCCTGAGGTAACAGCACTTCATCTTCAATTTACACACTGCTATTTTATTATTTTCAGTATCTCTGTGTAATCGATTTTACAGTATAACTATCGTACTGGTTATATCACAGCACCACAGTCCTTTTATAATGCTTTGTTACAGCAAAGGGTTTACTATTACTGCTAATAACAACATATCACAACAACAAAAAATTTAAAAAAGCAATGCTCTCTGGACAGTATTTTTTTGTATTAAAGCTTTCTTTCAACACATCAAGAATAACATGCTAAAGGTTTTTCAGTGGGAAGAAGATAAACAACATTAGAGCCGCTGGCTTCCTATTACCCCATAAGTGGTTTACAAACCTAATAACAACAAAACAGAAGATTTTTTTTTCACGAAGTCTCATTGTTTAAAAAGCCATTTAAAAAAAAAAAAAACATATTTACTTTTTATGTCCTTATTGTACATATAAAATAGCACCAATGTAAATACTACATACAACAAGTTGCTTCTTTCAGGCACACTATCAGGCTCTCACATGACGAGGTGAATCTCAAACTAGGCACATAAAAAATAACAGCTTACGTGTAAAATTCATGATCTCTCTTACCGCATTCCAGAGCACAGGCCAACACTGACTGAGGAGTCCTTTACATTTTGGATATGCCCCTGATAGTAGCAGTGATCCTGCAGTAAGCAAAGTAGAGACCACACTCAATCACTAACATTTAACTCTACTCTTCATTAACACTTTCATTAACACTTTAACTGTCCTACCATGACAGACGGAGGTGTTGTCACATTCATCCCGTCTTCTGTGTAGTAAGTCAGAGTATAATGCGTTCCTAACAGCTCCCTGCAGTCACAGCAAAGCACACAATGTAAACAGGAGGGTCAATCTCTCTAAATGAATGTGAGACTGTTTTTTTAAAATCATTAATTGTTTTAAAAAGATTCACCTGTTTCTTTCCAAATATATAGTGTGATTTTTCCCGTCAACAACCAGGGCATATTCAGCTGTGTCAGGATATTTCTAATGGCACCCAAAAGAAATTGTCATGTTATCATTAAGGCATACACACATCTCCATTTTTCTGTCTTTGGTAAAAAATCTTCCATCAACTAACATAAAAGTAAAGTATGTTTTTCCTTCTCATATAAACGTGTCATTTTGCAGGTACAAGGTTAAATGAGGACATGAGGATATATATATATATATATATATATATATATATATATACACTGACAGAAGGTGCTTTAAATTTTCTAAACTCTGGAATAAATGAATTAATACTGAATACATCAGCTCAACTCTAAAGTAACACATATGGGACTGACTATAAAAGGCTCCAGTAGCCATTACCTCTATACTTATTAATTTAGCAATTATCACTTTTAAAATGCATATAACAGGAAGGAACAGAGCCTAACAGACATAATAGCCTATGTTCCCCTTGCGGGTCTACGGGTTCCTCAAGACTTCGGCAGTAGTGAAAGAGAATCACACCTGTTGGGAAGAAACGCTCCTCTTGACTCGACCTTTTAGGGGCTGAAGCTGGACGACATCATAGTGCATCACATGGCGGAGTCGTGGACGAGCAGTGGAGCAGATCTCTACACAACGAAGTCCGACAGAACATTTCGTGACTAATTACATTAAGTGAGGGTCGATACTTTAGCACTTCTGTGATGTTCTAGTGCTACAGCTGATGTTCACCCTGATCCACACCGGACAACCGGCAGCACGTGCTTAAACTGCCCTTTAGCATTTACCAACACCCGAAATCACAGCCGTCTGTACACTTACCCCAAACGGAGACGTAAAAACACAGTGATAAAAGTAATCCAGTACAGTGCATGATTCTCCCGTGATACCGCTCCACTGAGTGAACAGTTCAGGGAAGACCCCCTTATTCAGAGACTCAGCGTTGCTCCGCCTCTGTGCGCGCATCCGGTAAGAGCAGCGGACTCATCACTGAGCTGTTACAACAGGGTCAGCCAGTGTTTCTCAGACCAAAAGTCACCAGGATGTTTCTCTATCTGCATTTAGGCCACTAGCCTTCATACCTCAGAACATCATAGAGTGTGCTATCACAGCAGGAAACACCACCTGACCACAGATCAGTTAATCCACCAGACCTCATACCGGACAAATCAACAAAAGCAAATAGCTCAGCAGAGGAGAAAACTGGGTTCGTTTGGGTTCACTGGCTGTAGTTCATCAGTCTGGATCAGAACCAGAGTCGATGAACATTGCCCCCGTAGTTACTGTACATCCAGACCAGCGGAGCCTCGTTACTGTAGATAACGGGGTTTAAGGCTGGATTAAAAGGTCCGTGCCGCTTCAGCAAATAGACTTTTGCTGCCATCTTGTGGAAAACCCCCTCAACACAAATCTTCAGCAGAACGTACACGTGGTCGTGCAAAATGAGGACACACTGTAATGCCTTTAGTTGTTTTTGACAGAATTTGGTTAATATCAACTATTTTATCATAATGAATAACAAAAGTAATGAAGGAAATCGAGTATATAACAACAACAATGTCCATACATATGGGGGTTTGTCTGGAGATTAACAGGCCACCAGAAACTAGCTTCGCATTTCAGCAGTGCTTTCAGTCATAGCAATATTGCTTTTCTAAATGATAGTAGTAGAACAATGCATTTGTAAATGGCATTACTGACAGACATAAAAATACATTTCTAACTACACTTCTGGGTGACAGCACCACAGAAGGAGAAATAAGTTAATTGAATGGGTTGCTTTTAATTTTATAATAACAATAATAGTAAATTGTAATCAACTCTGTTGTATTTTAAACTGTATACTAATATTTATATTGGTATAAAAGGCATTTCATCATTTTAACGTAAATCAAACGTAAAAGAATCTGATGCCATCATCGGTCTACTCTCTAGACTAATGCATCAGTGTAAATATGTGCTTTTATTGAAACATTATTATCGTTACAAAATGTGTTAAACATAGAAATTTATTTATTTATTTGCTCTGAACTCGCACCTGAGTGTTTTTAAAAATAAGAATCTAAATACTGCCATCTGGTGGCTCTACTTAGGACGTACACTCTATTTCCAGGGTTATCTGGGGTTTTTAGGACCCGGGAGACTCCTCGAAGCGAAATGACGTTCCAGTGACGTTTAGGGAAGTCATGCATATGTGAGAGTGTGTTTCAGTGTGTGTGAAGACAAGTTGTGTTTGGACAAGAGTGTCCAGGAGTGACAGTGAGGAGCTATGTTACTGTCCGGTCTGGTGCAGCTTTTAGAAGGATGCGATGCCACAAGAGTCGATATTCATACCATACCGGTTCTCGAGAAGAGTGAGGAGGTCCATTCCGCCAGAGGAGGCGAAGGAACAGAGGAGAACATCTCACCCTTCAGATTTACACCCCACACAATCCGAGTAGACAAAGATGATGAGTTTTTTGAAGTATGTTTGTTTACTGGGTGATTTGCTAGACAAGACTGTAATCACACAAACCCCCACATGCCCCACACTGTCTCTTCGCAGAGCCTGTTTGAGTTTTAGCGCCGCAGCAGCAGCGTGTTTCGTTTAATTGATGAAAGAAAGTTGGAAATAAATGATAAGCGGAGTTTGCAGTCTCGCTGTCTCCACAGTAGGCTAGACTGAGTCTGTTTCCTCTGTTTTCCAGGACGGCGATGTGCACCGGCATTTATACTTGCAGGATCTTGTAACGACTCTTGTGGACGAGACTCAGGCACCCCAGTGAGTGTTACTAGGATGGCATGTAAACCACATCCTCACTGAGTCAACCGTTACAGCCGTTATGATCAAACATCTCCATAGCTATTAATACTACATACGGATTAAGTATTCTTAAGGCGATATATCCAACAGCCACAACAACAAAACCTCCTCCTTGTATCTACACTCACTCATTTTGAAGTTCTACAATTACAGACTGTAGTCAATCTGTTACTCTGCATGCTTTGTTATTCCCCTTTTACCCTGTTCTTTAATAGTCAGGACCTCTACAGGACCACCACAGAGCAGGTGTCTGATCCATCCGCACCAGCACAACACTAACGCACCACCACCAAACCAGTGTGATCCACCACCTACATTATACCTGCTCTGTGGGGGTCTTGACCATTGTGAAAAAAAGGTCCTGGACGGGCTAACAAAGTGGACTACAGCCTGTAATTGTAAAACAAAGTTACAAAGTGTAGTAAGTGGAGCAGAAAAAAAAGTAAAATATATATGAATATTGTGTGTGTGTGTGTGTGTGTATATATATATATATATATATATACACACACACACACACACACACACACACATATATATATATATATATATATATGTATGTATGTATGTGTGTGTGTGTGTGTGTGTGTGTGTGTGTGTGTGTGTATATAGTAATGAGTTAAATGAGTGTATACTAGTGCACACATAACCACCACTATTAATCAGAGTCTATAACTTTCTTTAAAAGAAACGATTTTAAAATTAAAAACTTTAAATTACAACTCAAGGAATTAATTATCCTGGGAAAGAAATTGTGGAATTCCCATTTAGCGAAAGTATTTTGGCAGTAGTGGACAGTAAACTTAGTGTACCCTCATTTAACCCTCTACTGCAATTATGTAATACACATTACACATTTAACAGCATTAACTCCTGTTATATGCTTTACAGACTGCAGTGTCATTCTTGCAAGCTGTTTCCATCTGTGTTTTTTATAACCCATAGTGTCTAAAGAGGTTTCATTCATGAAAAAGAAGCTGTATACATTACATTTTGAGACAGTCCCCGTGATGTGTGTAAAAATAATTTAAACACTTTAAAAAGCCTGCATTGTTTTCTTCTTGTTTTCATGCAGTGTTTCAGAGTTCAGGTGTCACATTGCTGGCTGTAAGCAGTTATTTGACACTCTTGAGGGATATGAGCACCACTACAATTCACTCCATCGTCACGTGTGCTCCAACTGCAAGCGCTCTTTTCCATCAAACCATTTGCTGGACATTCACATTCTGGAGTGGCATGACTCCCTCTTTCAGGTCATGGCAGAGAAACAATGCATGGTAAGAACAAAAGTAGTTAGAATAGCAAGAAGGTAGTTGAATTTGCACAGCTAAAATGTTTTCAGTTTAGGGACTGAATGTTTCAATATGCGCATGTTTAACATTACAATGTTCTTTTATTCAGGATATAATGTTTTTATTGCAGTAATAAAAAGGCATTGAACTAGTCATATTTAAGAACTTTCAGCAGTCATAAAGATCAGTCTTAATTGAGTTATTTACCAGTTAAAGCAGGCCTTAAGTTGAGCATTGCTAAAGAGATTAGATAAAAGATAATCCATTAAAGGAACATCAAAGGAAAATTAATATACAGTTTAGATGAAATCTCTTACAGCTTTTAAACTTTCATTTGAATGATCTTACTCTCAAAAACATTAAAACCCAAACAAACAATCTTGTCTGACCACCCAGAGCACACACTTCAAACTCACTGATTGTGTTGGGGATTACTTAGAGATTTTGACTAAATGTAACCAACTTTAAGCACTGGACTTTATCTTTTTTTAAAAAATAAAAAATAGGTCTTTTATAATACAAATAAAAAAAAATCTTTTTTGAATAATTTGTACGTTATGGCAGTTTTGACTGGAAAGGAAATACAGTGAGGGTGGTCTCAGAATTTAGTACAGTACTAAATGGACAGAGTTCTGTTTTTGTTTTATTATAAATGATGTGTTGACTGTGCAACATGAGTGAATCTTAACACCCCTAGACTGCTTTTGTTTTACTCTGTCTTAATTAAAGGGGTTTTATTGGAAAGGTATATATTGAAATCAGAGCCATTATAAAAAAAGGCACTGAGATATAACTATGAGTGGCCCAGTTGCTCCTTTGTAATTTTACTTTTGGGACACTTAAAATAAACAGCCGCTTTTAGTGTGAATGTGGTGCAGTAAGAGGCATAGCCAATGAGGGGCCAGTTCCGCTATGGAATGACGCATGGCGACCTTTCTGGCCATCCTAGTTCTGGAAAGCGAAACAGTCTGCAAGTCATCAATACATCAGTTATGCTAAATGATAAAAATCTGTCAACAGGGTAGTTAGGAATCAGTAACGAGTGTCTGATTAAATAGTTAACGTATCTTGCTGTGATCGAGTAATTTATTCAGTAAACCAGTGAGTGAATGTGCAGTGGGTCCCTTCGTCAGTGCCGTGGTCCATTTCTTTTTCACTCTTATGGTTCGTATATATGAAATGTTTGTTCTAATGCTGTGTGCTAAGAAAGGTGATGCATTTAATTTACTCAATTCCACCACATTATTAACTCTTAAATAACTAACATATTGTTTGCTGTCCAAAGGAAAACTAGCATCTCCATGAAGGCAACTTTACAGGAGAGGATAAAAACACACCGTATTTTCAATATAAAGAATCAATGCAAAGAGATTTTATTTGAGATAATTTTGGACCATTTCTCATGACATAAAAGACAACTCATAAAAATTAAAACAGAAAAAGTGGGGATATATGTTTTATTTGGACAGCAACAGTATATAACACTGGTACAGTCTTTCCCCTGGATTCCTTTCAGTAATAATGTATTGCTATTTTATTCAGATGCACAGATTTAATTATGTACATAGGAGAAAACATGCACAAGTACCTTTATTACAGGAACACTATTGTAGTGTATTTTCAGCAGTGTTCCACCCCAGTAAAATCTTTGGCACTTTCCAGCCACCCGTTCTAAAAGTTCTAGCTACTACCCTGCATGTAGTTCCCAGGACACAACTATTATTGTTATCAGCAGGAATTGTTTATCATATGTGATCATCCACATCTGATTTGTGTAGGCTACGCTGCCACCTTTTGGCTGCAGTGTGTGGAGTTGAGTCTGTGTGTTTTTAAGCAGGAAAGTTTCCTCACTCTTTCCTGTAGGATTTCTTGATGCATGCATGCACTGTGTAGGAAAAAATCTAATTATGTTGTTACCTCGTATTATGTTTTACATTTTGCCCACATGCTAGAAATGGAAACAATATCTTCATATTATGCAACCCGAAACAACTACGCACATAAGCCGTCTGTTATAATTTTGCTTTTCAGTATCAATGCTTGGTAGAAGGATGTGGACTGAAATTCCAGACCGGCAAAGAAAGGAAAGATCATCTGATCACGATCCACAGCTATCCATCGGACTTCAGATTTGACAAGTCTAAGAAGAGCAAAAGGTGAGACTGTTGAACTCACTCTGTGAAATGCACCACCATTGCTTAAAGTTCAGTTGTGCATGTGTGATGTGATGTGTGAACTCCTTGTTCTGCAGAACAAAAGAGAAAATGACTCTTAAGCAGGAGGAAGTTTGTATGATGGTCTCTGGCAGTGTAATTAGCCAACATGGAGAACCATGTGAGGCTATGGACGTTTTACTGCCCCAAGAGTCAGCGAGACAAGAGCCTGTGCCTTCTGAACAGCAAAAACCACGTTACTCATACAAGTGAGTGTCCACCAGAGTTTATATATGTGTATATATAGCAAGGAAATTTATATAATATAATATAATGTAATATATAATTTTATTTATTTATTTATTTATTTTTTTTTATGTTATACTTTTTCCCCAGAGTTCCATCATCCATTTGCTTTGGCCAAGGTTCAGTCAGAGGCTTTAGAGGTGGAAGAAAGAAGAAGTAGGCCAATCATTTTATTTATTGCACAGGCGTAGCATGATGTGATCATGTGTGCTCAATGTGGCTGCAGTACTTTTGCAATAAAACTAACCTAAAGACACATGTATGTGGCACATTTTACTGCTTATACCAGCGACTTGTACATAACAGCAATCCATGCTGGAATGTAGGGCTGAACCATATGGGCAAAAAAAATTGCTGACCAATGTTACCATCATGATGAAAAAAGGCCAGCCCTTTTTAAGTACATAAAGACTAATGTGTCCACAGTTTTCAGCTTGAGGCTAACACAGACTGTCTGTTAATCAGGGTTGTGTTCATGTTCATGTTATTTTGATGGGTCTAAATCATCTATAGGTGTTATAAGCTAAAATAATAACTCTTGCAATTTAAAAATTGCACTTTTCAGTCTTTCAGCCTACTTAAATGACTATCAGATTATTTTCCTGTTCTTTTAAAGCCCCGAGCTCCTTTAACTTTGCTTTAATGTGACTTTAAGAGTGTAATTTATCCTTCATCTGTCACTGCTGGATTGGACTAGTATAATTCACAGAGCTCAGAAGTTTGGAATAAAGAAATGTTTCGTTTACATTCTCTCTTTATGGGCCTCCAGTGTGTTTTAGCTTTTCAGAGCAAATTCAAATGATGGAAACCTGATCTAGAATTAAGTGCGTACTAAATTAAGTTTATTCACAGCAAGGCTCTGGGTAAATGTCCCAGATGCGTGATTCAGAGAGCCCATGAAGAATACTAACGGAGCCCAAGTGAACAGCGTTAGATCTTGGGCAGAATTCCGTTTATTTGAAATGCTGAACAGACTTTGTGGGTTTGTCCTCAGCTCTGTAATAAAACAGTTATAACAGAAATTACGCGCTGGATCGTTGTAATGCAGTGCGTTCACTCTAAAGCTCAGAAACGAATTAAGTGATTCGAATGTAATAGCAGCACTGTAGAGCCGCTGTAGCCCCCGCGTTAGGAGATACTGCCGATCTGCTGCATCTGCAAAATAACCGTCCAGAAACACGACACACATGCCACTGATTTCAGATTTATTTCGTCTTTAATACAAAAGATTATTTTTCTAATTTTTATGTACAAATATATACAATAATTTACAGGAGATATATGTAAACACAGTGTATAAATATCAGCAATTCTATTCGGAATTTCAAAGGTGGTTGAAAATAGCCGTACGCTAATATATACGCTTATTTACAACAATAAAAAATCTAGAGGTTATTATTTTACAGTCTATCATACTATCGAACGGTACGCGGAGCCTAAAGAAGTCCTGGCCGAACCAGGCAGCAGTCTGGGGTCAGATGTAAATCCAGTGAAACGTTAAGAGTCTCCGATGTGAGCTGGATGAAAACGAGGCTGGCAGCTCCGGCTCGCTGCACGGTTCAGGATTTAGATTTCTCATCAGTTAATTTCTGCAGTGACATTTACATACAGGTGTATTTCACAATGGCGGGTGAGAGCGAGCTGCGGGTGATGTTCTTTGTGATCATCTGGTGAGTTTTTTTTTTTCATGTTTAAAAATCGAAATTGAATTCTGTGTTATTGTAGTTTAACATGTTCCGATTAAAGTGGGCCCTGAAACCGTGCGTCTCTGCAGTAGTTTGGCCGCAGACAGTTAGAGACGAGGCGTTTTCTACTGTTTATACCAGCACACAACATAACGAGCTGAACTGAACACGGATATCAAGTTCGATTCCTGTTGCGCCATATAATCAACAAGTTGGACTGTTTTTGTTTTTTTTTTTCAAGTTGGATCGCAGCATTGCACTGTATCCTGAAAGCCCTTCTCCGCACCGCGTTATTGTAGCCCTACTCTAAGCGATTTAAGTTGGTCCGCCTTTCAGCAGTTAACTGTGCGCTCAGCTAGGACAGGTAATACATTCCGTAGGTCACAGGTCCACCGAACAGTCCTGGCAACGGCAGTGCAGGCCGTGGGAAGGCCGCCGCGTGGCCGTACAGGCCCGGAGAGCCCGCGTGCGCACCCGCTGCAAGCGGGAAGGGGAGCGCGAGGGCCGGCAGCACAGGCTTGGCCGCCAGCTTCAGCTTTTCCAGCTCGGCCTCCTGCAGTCTCTTGGCTTTGGCCCTGCGGTTCTGAAACCAGATCTTGACCTGCGTCTCGGTCAGATTGAGCGAGCTGGAGAACTCCGCGCGCTCCGCGATGGACAAGTACTGTTTCTGGCGGAACTTGCGCTCGAGCGCCAGCAGCTGCGCCGTGGTAAACGGAGTCCGCGGCTTGCGGTTGTTCTTGTGTTTCCTGAGGGCACACGGGGACGGACTGGAGTGTCCTGTAAGGAGAAAGCACCGGGCCAAATGAGCAAGAGAAACCTCGGACAAACTAGTTACACAGATGGAGGCATTTCTTAAAGAGCCAATGGCTTTCCATACACAATCCATACAATAGGCTACATAAGATTAGGGGGCTCGGAGATGCGCTGGTTGGCTGTGATTCGGGCACATTCGTGTGATGGGACAGTGATGACAGTGCGTGTGATGGGATTGTGTGTATGATGGGACAGAGCGTGTGATGGGAAAGAGCGTGTGATTGGATTGTGTTTATGATGGGGCAGAGCGTGTGATGGGACAGTGTGTGTGATGGGATAGCGAGTGTGATGTGACTGTATTATGGTCAAATGGGCTCTGAATGAAAAAGCACTTTTTAATTGGATTTCTCTCTAATTGTTACTTATTTAAATGACTGTTTATAATAGAAGACTATTTCATTTGGTTAATTTAAACATTTAAACTAAAGAGAACGAGCACCACTATACTAGAGGGAAAAACAAGTTTGTTGACGTGTCCTCTTAATAACTAGAACAAAACCAAATTAACGGTTCCCCTGCTGCCTGAATCCACTCATAATTGGCTAAAACATCTAAAACATCTAAAACATCTCTGTTCACAACAAAGCTACTCAAACTGTTTTTCTTTCGTCTTACGTGAGTGGTCTTTCATGTTTTGGCTTGGAAGCTGTAAAAAAAAACCTCCTCACACTGAAACCCCCCTCCGACAGTTTAAAACTTTTTCTGTCACTTACTTGGCGGGGAATTGTACGGAGGGCTCTGAAACCAGCCCCCTCGTGTCTTCTCCTCCGCGCCTGCTCTTTTGCCCGAGTTTGTCACGCTCTCCAGCGCCGCTTTCCTTTCCGCGTACAGAGCCGTGGGGGAGAGCTGCAGGCGCTCCTCTGCTTCGGGCGCAGGGGTTGTCCCGGCGGGCTCCGCTGCGGTATATGAAGTCCTGGAAGTGCTCCTGTCCGATATTAGCGCCTCCACGCTGAAGGGTAGGCTCAGTGCCTTGCTCTTACATCCCCTCGCTGGGCTTCTGTCGCTGACCTGAGTCTCCTCTTCGCCGTCCTGGAGAAGGGGTCCCTGCACGGAGCTCATGGTGGACGGTAAAGGGGCCATAAAACTCCGAAACACACGCCGCTCCTCTCCGCCGTCCCTGTCGTGCTGTATAGTGGTCCCTCCGCTTCGCTCCCCCTCGGCCTCGCGCCGCTCCCACCTATAAAACTTCCCCAAAACTTCGCCTTTTGTTTTTTTGACACCGCTGTCCTCCAATCAGCTGCGTGATCGGCCCACGTGACTTTCCCCGGCGCTCTTTTCGATTGGTGGGCTCGATCTCTATAGCGACGTCAAAGCGAGTCTGAAAGAGACGGGCTCGCTCCGTCACAGCGCCTCTCTACCGGAGCGGGGTTCGCGGATGGCTCCGGGGCTCCGAGAATGAGAGCTCATTTCAGGACTTTCTGCTGTAATTAAGCCGAGGGCTCGTGCGTGCGTGTGTGTGTGGAGAGAGAGAGCGCCGCGCTCATTAGCTTAACCCTTATTGAAACCAGACAACACGAGCAGCCGCCTCTCTGGCCTGTTCTCTGAGAGGAAGCCTGAGCTAGTCTGCTCGGAAACTTTTTACAGATTAGCTGCTTTTCAACCGTTTTTATATTCACCACTTTCTGTCTTCATACCGTATTTAAAAAAAAAAAAACTGAACACCGATGTAAGTCGTATTAAAGCGCTAAGCGTCCACCATGCTCCTATTGGGCCTGATAATATTCGGACAGAGTTGATAAAGGGCGCGGGCGAGTGAAGGATGATTGTGTCACGCTGCATTAGAGCGGTTTAAAGCTGCCTTCGGCTCTTTAAGCTCGCATTAAGAAAGGCTCCATTGAAGCGGCCCTGCACCGTCAGGCAGAGCGTTTCATAAGGCAGACATGAACCGCTCTGGAGGCGCCAGGCTCGGCGAGATCAGAAGGGACAGCACCTCAGGGAGAACATGCAGGAGTTAACTGCTCTTCTCTGCGTCTCCTCCTAGAGTTTAATGTCAGCGAGCTAATGAGCGCTGCTCTCAGACAGACAGACCACAGAGTTACACTCACTCCGCGGAGACAACTTTCAGAAATTACCGACGTAGGCCGAATTCATTTATTAAGAATTTTAGCTCAGAATAACAATAAAGCGTGTACGTACCATGTGTGTGTTTATATATTTATAAAAAAATACACACACATACATATATACATATATACACACACGTACATGTGTATTAAATATTGTTCAGTAAAATTATTACTTAAATATGTTGTAGTTCAGATCTGACTCAGCTGATGACTTGTAGTTCAGGCTCTAAAGTCTTTTAGCAAAATAAATTTTAATGTGGTTTTATAAAATACTGGTTTAATAAAAGGTCTTCTTCCTCCTGTAGGCATTTTGCCTGTGCTGCTCTGGGTTAGGTGGGGTGTGTGAGTGGAACACGCTGGTGGGTGTAAGGCCTGAGACCGTGCAACCTCCTCTCATAAGAGCACCAGTGAAAAGTTCTTCAAAACCAGTGCACATATTGAAGTGCTTACTTCACCGGAGGAAGTGGTCTTCTGATTTATTACAGAGCAGAGTACTGTAAACAGTGTGCCTTCATGTACTTCTCTTTACCCCCGAATGACAGAAACTGTCAGGAGGTTTGGCTGTTAAAGGGGTGCGTGGATCCGCCTCTGGTCTGGGCTCTAATTGTTTACCTATGGGTACTATTAAGCTTCATGAAGTGTTCTGGGATATTAGAGGACAACATGAGTCTCATGAGAAACGAGCAATCGACCCTACTCACGATGAGGTCTTTCCAAATCTGATACTCTCAACACTAATGAGTTCATGAAACATGCCCTTATGATATGATTCACATTTCCTGCTAAAGCATGGTTTCTTTCTTGACCTTTTGTCTACAGTTATTTCAGTAACTCTTTCTGTAGAACATATCAGGGCTGTCCAGAATACCCATATATCTCTTTGTTTTCATGTGGTCAAAAAACATCATGAATGGAGCAACAAAAATGCCCAATGTGACCTGGAATAAAATGCCTGTACATTGACTTTTATATACATTGACTTGCATACAGTTAAGAGTGCTTTTTTCCCCTCTCCTTTGAAGCTGCTATTTACTAAATACGTTTAGCATGACCGTACAAACTCTGTAGATTTAGCTCAGGTCATTAAGACAGTATAACTAAAGTTAGAACACCTTAATAATCAATAATCTAACTAATATTTCATGAGTAAGCAGTCATGACAACGTTAAATATATGTTTCTCGTTATGTGAATTAATGCTATAATCCG
>JAMWET010004580.1:0-124089 GCA_024036415.1 Prochilodus magdalenae
ATGCTAGTCTTCGCGGCATGTTCGTTGAGAGAAACACTGAATTTTTAACCTGTGAATAACAATACGCCAGACCTACCTCACAGCCTCTCAAATTACATTTACGTTAAAGAAGGCCCTATTTTGCGATGCCAGCTGAGCTGCATCACACAATAGCATTCTCTGTTCCTTCCAAAATACATGTGATTTGTGAAATGATCAACGTGCTGCTGCCACATTGGCTAGGTCCGGTGGGTTAGATCTAATTTTCCTGAGGATGAGTAAGTCTGGAGAGTTTGAAGTCCAAGGTGTGTGTTTGTGTCATATTATCTCTCATTCTTCCAAATATCTTTATACATAAGTATCTATTATCTCTAGTCTATGTATATATAGCATCTCTGGTCTATATGAATCGTATTTCTCAAACAACTTCATCAACAAGCAGTTCAAATGATAAGATTTGCTGATGCTTATAAAAATAGTTGGACAATCTGGATTTGGTCAGTCTGCAGAGTGTTCTCTTTATTAACTTAAAAGAGCATGCAGTTCCTGGGTCATAACCTGGATGTTGGTGGGGTGACCTTTTGCTTTAAGAGGTTAAAAGCATTAGGTCATTGCTAAGTAGATGAGGTTCTGTCACCAGCAACGTCAGGGCACACACCCATGTGAGACTACAGAGTTAAATTTGGTCTTCTATTTATACAATCTGTTCCTCTGGCCACTTTTGTAGAAGACAGTTCAAAATTCTGTGATAAAAACACCCTGAGTAACACCAGCAGGGTCCAGCTGGGGTGGGTTCCCATAATCTGAAACAGATAAGACTGTTCTTTGCTGAGGGCCATTGAAACCCTAAAAAGTATCTTGTACGTGCTGCATTCACTATTATGAGAAATTTGTTCAGTTTTGCGGTTGTTGTCGTTGTATGTCATTGGTAGCTTTGGGTGGGTGTTCATTGCTGTGTATCAATTTTTTTCATTGTGACTTATTTAGCTTGTTTAAAGTAGGTGTAGGTTGAAGATACAGTGTAATATCTTTCTGAAAACTTTTTCCGAAAAAGTTTTATGGTGCTATGCTTACTGTTTATGTTTGTAAGAATTACTTCTCCTGTACAAATGTTTTTTTCTTAAATGCTTGGTATTTTTTGGTGAGTGCTTTGGAATAGGAATAGGTGACAATTATTTTGTTCATCATTATTGCGATAAATTCCATCTTACTTATATCATAGATGTAATCAATACTGCCCAACTGCACATTCTGTTATAGTGGGAATATGTAGCCCTGTTTTATTAATGAGTAATGTTGCATTACATTGTATAATATATATACGTATCTGTAGTTTTTTTTTATCCTTGTCCTTTTTTTAAAAATATGTTTAAATATGTTGTGTACCTTGACAATGGTGTTATATTTTTTGCCATATTGCTTAGCCCTACTTGGAAATTATGGTATTTTACAAAGTAGCACTGTTGTTCTTTCACTTTTGTTTTATTACCGTAACTTTTGTGGCCCTGCCAGTGGTGGGTTTCGCTGGAAGTGTTTTAAGAGTGTCTTTACAGTGCAAACACTTTGACAAAGGCACAGGGGGGAGGGGAGGTGGTGCGTTCTTTTCCATGTCAAAAGAGCACTTCTGAATGCCAATAGCCAGAATCTGTGTTGAGGTCCAGCTTGTAGGACACCCTCCTCCCAGGTGTTACGGGCCATTCAGAGCATTTCATTTTACAAAGCAGCTAATGGGTCGAAAGACAATAAGGTGCGAGTGTTAGTGTGGAGAATTTGAATGGTTTCTGTTCTGCTTCCAGGTTTCCAGTGGACTTTGATTTGTTTCTGTACTTGAGGGTCTGTTGACTGTTGTTGGGGCTTTTATTGCTCTGAGAATACTTTTCACATTTTCCAGATAAGAAGAAGTCTAACGTCAGGTTTATGGTATGGTGTTGCAATGCGTAGACTGCTTTATGTAAAGAGCTACGGTCAATGAGTTAACATGACAAGTCCAACTTCCCAGTATGTAACCTTTCAGCAGGGCAGGAAATGTAATACAGTATAAAATATGCAATATAGTAACATGATACTTGAAGTCATTTTGATATTTAGATTTTTAAGATTTAATAAATTGAATCTGTTGAACACATACACATACAAAAATGCAGTCAAAGAGTATTGACATTTAGATTAGACGTTTCATATACTGCTTTAGACTAAATCTACTGAAACAACATATGCTTTTTTTGTAAAGAAATGTGCGGTTACTTAGTGCCCTTTAATTGTTGTCGATACACCTAGGAAGTGTATAGTGATACACAGTCATAATAAAGCAGTGTGCTCTGCAGTCGAAATATGTAGCACGATCACAGTACTAGCATCCATATTGTGCAGTTCTGGCATGAGTCCATTATAATCTACTAGCTCCAATGTTTGAGTAACACCAGTCCACACTCATCATCCCCTGCGGTTCCCCCCAGCATGTCCCCTTGTGTATTTGAAGCTGTGGCACTGTGAGAGGCCCACAGTCAGCTGAGCGATGGCAGGAATGACACAAATCTCTACTAGTGCTGACACTTTCCATACTGGGCCTGCCAGTACAGCAGCTGCCGCCATTCTCCCTACGACCGCGTTAGAATACTTGGAATACATTCACATGCAAACATGCACGTAATGCCCACTTTGTGCCAGCTTTACCTTTTCAGCATGGAGGAATTATTCATTTTACTTTGGCAAGGTTTACAGGATGGTCATAGCTAGGCCTGTCATGAGCCTTACATTTAGCAGATGATTATTGCCTAGGTAAATAAAATAGTACAGGTTTCTCAGTCTGTGGGTGTGAAACACCTTCTAGGGGTATGCAGATTTGTACTGTGGGGGAGACGGTAGTTCATAGTGGCCTGGTAATATTGCTTTGTGGAAGTTAATATGAAATATTGAATTATTATAATTTTAGAATCAAACATATTCAAATTATCATTACAGTCATTTTACACTTTCCCCCTTTTCAACATAACTACATATCTTGGTATCTGTGAACTAAAATGGATGATCTGAGCTTTATCAGGACTCAAATTCTTTTCAATGTCAGCAGTGTTATTAGCAGAAAACTGTATTTTAAAAAATTACGTTTTGGTCATGGTCCGCTAAGCTTTGTAATATTAAATAGGTGGCCCATGGTTCAGAAAAGGTTAAGAACCCTGGCAATAGTAACCACGGTTACAAGTTTGTCTTATTTTGTTAGTTGCATTCAGCTGTTAAAGCAAAACTGACTGAAGCAGTTAGATATCTTGCTTTCTAGCTGTCATAAGCTCAAATAAACAAACATCATAAATACATTTTCTGCTTTTATTCACACAGTTGCCTCAATCCAGTGGTTAGAAATGCAGCCAGTTCCCCTTTCTGTAAAACTGTGAATTCTATTTGCAGTATAAAAAATACTTGCCTTCAAGCACTCATGCAATAAAGTCCTAATCATGTATCATCTTGTGTAATGCATTATCAGCGAGTGATGCAAATTTCAGAATCTGTGCATAGGATCAACACTGACAGTAATTTCCCCAAAGAAGCTGTCCATTGACCTCTATTATAAAAATCTTGTTAGTCAAAGTGTTTTAATTTATTATCTGTGGTAAGTAACCATATGCTACAGATGCAACTAATAACTATTAGACTGAAAGACACTGGAATAAACTGCTAAAGCTGGATTCAGCTGTAATCAAAGGTTTAGACATCACTGTTGTTTGACTATATATCTCTCCCCTGTATGTAGAGTCACCCCCCACCACCAACCCCACCACTGCAGTAATCACACAGTGGATCCAGAGGATATTGTTTGCTCTGAAAGGTGTGCTGTTTGCACTTGGTGATGGGCTTGTTCACACCACTCTGCTGTGCTGGACTTCAGCACTTCTCGAGCAAGTTACAAACAAAAGCAGCTTTCTGAAACAGACCTTTTCATTAGGTTCTGACACAGATATGTTTGGCTTTTCCTTAAAAGAAATTTATATTTAAAATAATGTACCAAGCAAATAAACCAGCCAACCTACTATTTAAGTAAATCCATGGCAGAGATGTGCAACATCAAAATAGAACCTAAAGAAACTTTTTTGAGGGTGGGTTCAACATTAACATATTCAAACTTAGAGGACCCATGTAGGTTCACAGCTCACAGGTTCCTATCAGCACCACTGGAAATACAGTAAATCCAAGCAGGAAAGTTTCTCTACAATGATCCATCTCAGACTAAACCACTCCAAATGACTTTCATGACACATCTGTGATTGAATTATGCAAACATGCTGGGAACCTCCTTAAAATGTACTTCTCATGTTTCCTTCAGTAAGTTAGAGTGACTGCTGGACATGCTGTGGAGTAGCTTTCCAGGTCCGGTGCAGTTGGTTAATTGGGTGAGGCTGATTGTTGTGAGTGGGGGAGTGTGTGTGGCTTTCAGTGCAGCCTGGTTTGCACACACTTCATCACTGCAGTAGAGTAGGGTGTCGTGCACTGACTGATAAAGTGTAAATGCACTATTATTACAGTGATGACAGTGCTGCTCTGGCATCTGTGGCATGGGTGCATGACTGGGTTTGTGTAAGCTGAGCTCGCTTGCTTTTCTTGTTCTCTTTTTCTCTCTTTCTTTCTCTTTTTTTCCCCTATTTTCTCTCTCTGTCTCTCAATTTCTCTCCCTCACATCTATTTCCTCTCTCCCTCTCTCCCTCCATCTCTGTTCTGTTTTACTCTTCTCTTTCTAAGACGGGCCATTGTCTCACTGCCCCCCAACCCCCTACCCCTCCCGTTCAGGATCTTTTTGGCTATGAGGTTATCGTCATGGCGACTGCAAGTCTTCTTCTTGCTTCTTGCCTCTGTTTGGCCGACTTAATTCGGGACCCGTCTTGGCTGAGTGCGGCTGCAGGCTGGCCTTTGATTTTTAAAGGCATTACAGGTTTCTGTGTGCTTCTTAAGTGAACCGTACAGGAGAGAGAGCTTAAAGTGTTAGTGAAGCAGTCTAATTCACCACACGCTTCCCTCAAACCTCACAAGGCCGTTCAGTAATCTCAAGAACTTGCTTATGTGGTTTCTGACCCTGTATAACAAACCACTATCTATAAAAATGAACACAAGTATGTGTCTAATCCCAGTTGTAGCAGCCGAGCCTGTGCTTTTATAGATAACAGTATGACACACAGTGTCAGAACCTACATAAGCAAGTTCTTGAGATTACATAAGAACTTGACATGATTTGAGGTAAGTGTGTGATGGTTAAAGCCTTGCATACACGGCATGACATTTAAAGACTTAACAGATTTTAAACAGACCACGTCTGAGGGGTTTCTGCAGATTCTGTGAGTGAAATATTTGAGATTTGAGATCATGCTACTCAGCCGAACTTACCAAATTCATGTGAACTCAAGTCAACATTGCTGAATGCCAATGAAGAAACATGGAGCAGCTTGTTACAGCTGCTGCTGCTGTTTCTGTTTTCACTGCCCTTTGAGCTGACACTGTGAGGACGCCACAGACATATTTAAGTAGGTTTGCTTGAGTGTAGGAAGAAGCTTCATCCATTTACTGGTTTTTATTGTTTTGTCTGGATACAAACACTCAAGGAACATCGGTTTTGGGATGCATGGCTTTTTTCACCATGCAAGATTTTCTTCTTTTATGCTTTCAGTTTTCATTAACTATCCATTCAGGCTGGCTCGTTAACCTGTATACACTACTAGATTATGCTCAGAGTGGAGCCAAAAAGTCAGACATCGGAGTTTAATATACTTTGAGTGGTCTGAAATGCGATGAGGAGGCCCCTCTCAATTTTCTTTTAGCTGTCAAGTCTGACTGACCCAAAATCCACAGACTACACCCTACTAGCATAGACTCAGCTAGATGGAGAATCAAGTGCAAGTTATTCAGTATAACCCCGGCATCAGGCATAATGTTTATAGCCTCATGACTCCAGTGCCAGACATTTGAAGTAGGTGTGCGCGATATGGCAAAAATCTAACATCACCATATTTTAATATTTTCATGATACTAAATAAGCATTTTTATATTTTTTATAGTTTTACTTTTTTTAAGGTTTTATAAATTGGATACAAAGACATTTTGCAACACTTCACATACTTTACTCTGATTATACAGGACTAATTTGTAGTAAAACATGCTCTTGTCTAAAGTATTCTTTAGGTACTGACAATATCCATGATAAGCTCAGAAGCGTATCATGATGTAATGTGATGTGATTGGTCAGTCTTCATGTTCATACCAGCACATAAATCTAATTCACAGCCAGAAGGCAGAATGACACTTGGCTTTACATTTTACTGAGCTTATTATTGACATCTCAAGGAAAAGGGATAGCACGTTCAAGCCTATCCTCGACAGTTCACAGTCGACCTAATACTGCAACCCAATCCTGGCAATAAAAAACTTGACACATGCCGCTCCTGCAGGGGAAGATTTGAGTTGGCCTTCCGTGCTAGTGCACAGTTAGAAGCCAGAGACGGACATGCTTGGGTGGATTTGAATTGCAAAAACTTATGGCTGGATAATGTATAGTTTATCATTGGTTATTAAAAAGTCAGTTAAGATTTTTTCCCCCATATTGCTCAGCCCTAATCAGTACCTTCCAGTACTAGGAGAAACAGTGTATGTGGATTGGAGAGTGTGTGTGTGGTATTTGTCCTCTGTTGAGGAGATCACAGGAGATCAAGAGTTAAACTAGCCTATTGAGTGTGTGTGTGAGAGCCAGTGAACTGGGACCACACGGGCCATGGTGGTCACTGAGACAACAGCCGGGCCTCGAGGCCTTAAAGAAATAGCTCAACCATACATGCTAACATTGTGAACTATGAATGGAGGCTAGTAGCCTACAGATAGCAGGCTGTCTTTTGCATTTTCCTAATTGTTGGCAACTAGATTCCATTCATTGTCGTTGTCATTCAACATCAGCGCTTTCTAATGCTATTCCTATTAAGACCTGCATCATCACAGTTGTGCTGTGAGATGCACCAGCTCTGTTTAAAGGGGATGTTTCAAAATTCTTATTTCTGGGTAAATGTATGACTAAGATGTAATATAAGTCTGTGTGACTGATGCAAAGTCTGACATTCTAGAGATACTTGCTACCTTGATAACTTGAGTATCAGGATTATTTACAGAAAAAGCCAAACCCTGCAAAAATGCAAGTGTAAAAGTACTAAAGCCTCAGATACAAACTGCTTAAACCTTAGGAGGTGGTCTTAAATGCATTTAAGCCACAACCAAAACCGCTCCCAGTACAACCAAAGCTCCTCCCCATGCAATATGCCACTGTGCACATGTTCCGGTAGTCATGTAGGACGCTCATTAGTGCAACAAGTGGATTTTCTTTTTTTGTCCTACAAGGCAATCAAATTTTGGGCCAACCAACCTTGATGCGCATTTGTCTATGAAGTGTAAATGAAAGTGGCTTAAATGTTATCAGGATACCTTGCAGAAACTAGTCACATAAAGTGATCAGGTAAAAATAGGGTCATTCATATTGTATATGTATCTATATCTAAACAAACTGGCTTTTATATAGAACCTAATTGCTACCTATCTTTTCCAACCATCGCTAAGCAGGTGTAATGTTAAACTTCGTTAACGCTAACTTGCATAGCCTACACTTGACAGTACTTATTGCTGGGCCTCTGGATACACACTTTGGAGTTTTGCCCATTGCCAGGTTTTTTTTGCAGATATTTTAAAACATAGGGATGTCATTCGGGACTGTACTTTTGAAAAGGAGAGATAGTTTACAGTTAGTTTGGTCTCTTCTTCAAAGTCACCCACCCATATATCTCTTCTTGCCTGTAAGTGCCAAGTGTATCAGTGTCAGTGTCATTAGATCTCTCTCTCTCTCTCTCTCTCTCTCTCTCTCTCTCTCTCTCTCTCTCTATTGCCCTCCTTCTCTCTCTGTGGAGGCAGGGCAGTGTCTAGTTGCAGTCATTGTTCACCCTGGTTACTGATAAACAGGGAGCTTAGTTACCAGCCCCCGGATGATTGGCTCTTTTCAAAAAAAAATAAGAGACAAAAAAAAGGGGGTTACCGAGGGAAAGCAGGAACCTGTGTAAATTTGAAAAAGAGCCAAGCGGATTGCAAGGGGATGCGGAGGCATTTTTACAGCCGTCACAGATTCACAGACAGCAATAGTTCAGACCCCCAGCTAGCTCTCTTTCAGTTACTAAGCACTCAGACTCACTCCTAGAACATTCCTTCCATAAACTTTAAGAGTGGCCCAGGCAAGACTATGAATGTTTCTGGAGTTTTTAGGGATGTAAAAATGGACATATTTTCAGCAGAACCAATACCACACCATCCGATGCAATGCTTGATTCTAAGGTATCTGGCTAATGCCACCAAGAACCGATAATAATGCTAACTAGACTTTAAATTCTGATATTTATTTTGGTAAAAGCTGAATATACACACACAGTGGCAATTCCAAAGTCTTTTGGGGTCCCAGACAAAAATTCTCAGGGGGCCCCTCCAACCAGGCTGCGTCACCACTATGTTTTATATAATGTGACACCAACAACACATGGTAAAAATATATTTGTTTATTTGAAAAGTTCATGTTATTATTATTTGTGTTTAATTAAATCGGTATTACAAACAGTAATGTCTGACGTCTATCTGTGCATATGTGGCTACTGTGCTTGAATTCACATAGTACAAGCGAATGTGTAATTATTAACCTGTTTTGCTAACATTGGTTAACGAGCTAAATGGAACCATATGGGTACCATAAATATAGGCTGGAGGCTTTGGAACCTCAAATGACTGGTGTTTCCATCTGTATGCTTCTCTATAACATTGACTCCCTTGATAACAACCTGAACTGAAATTACCTCAGACCATAGCTGACTATGCAGCAGCACAGGGGTGATTACTGGAAAATGACTCAGGCTTTCAGGTGAAGGGCGGCTATTAGCATTTTTCCAGTGTGGGTATGCTGCGTTATCTGGCTTTTTGTAGCATAGTGCTGAAAACAATACTTTAGGATGCATCCCAACTAGAAAAAAACACCCACCACTCATTCTTACACTAGAAATATTGATGTTTCAGACATTTCTATGGGCATTCTTACTACTTCTACTGCTTCCGCATTGTCAAAATGTTGCTGCTTTAGTTAAGTTCCATCTACTGACAGGCAGGCTCAGTAGGACATATGCACATCAGAATAGGTTTTATGGTCTTGGTTTCCACTATTGGGGATACTGATGCTGCTTTTAAGTATCAGTGCTGGTACCAGTATTTTTTAAATTTGTGATTTGGGAAAAATATCCAATTGTGATTTTTCTCAACAGTATTGTAATTTGAAATGAAGGTCAAAGCCTGTGTTTTTGGCCAAGGACACCAGGAAGTCTTGTTTTTGTAGCTTAATTGCCGAATGTAGTTCACCAGATTTCTGGTGAGTTGTGGTACTCATGTCACGTTTGGTTGCTTCCTATTGTTTTGACACTATAAAGGCAGATTATGAGCTCCCTGTTATTGAGAAAATGTCTTTTATTCATTCATTTCAACTTTAAAATTTGTTCTGATAACACTGTTCATAATATAAGCTATAAGCTTCAATCAAAACGCAGTGACTACAAATCGCGTTCTAATGGTTGATTACTTCACCATGCACCAGCAGATGCTAAAAATAATATTAACCCCCTATATCATATTTCACTTCTACTTGCTACCATTAATGCTATCGTCAAGAGAAATGTTCACTGTGTGCTGCATATATGTATATATAAGACTGATGTGTTCTATTATCTGTCGGCTTGTAATGGCCTGTATGTAAAATGACTCTGAAGTGGCACAACTGGTCCTGCATTCCTCCTGGAATGGTTCCTGTCATTTTGACTGTGAAACCGAATGAATTGTGAACAAATGAGTGCTTTTCAAAGTGCAGCCGTGATCACAGTTTTCATACCAGATTAGTCACAGTGAAACTCAACCACCCTCCGAAAGCCTCTCTCTGTACCTTTTCTTTCTATCTCCTGCTTTTCTGCCTCAAGCTTTTCCTCCAGGAAGCACACTGAGAACAAACTGCTAATAATTTCAGCCTGCTTAAAACTGTCAAGTGATGTGAAAGGCCGGTAATTAGACCAGAGTGGAGCTGTTACTGATTTATATTGTGCTTCCTTGTGTTACTGCACATTTACCACCCACCCAGACCCAGTAATCGTTAGGATCTGTAGTCGTATTTTAAATCTAGCTAATGCTAGTTTGTATACTTCTTTTATTATTACGTTCCATCTCTCTGGCATCTCTGGTGTTGACTGGAATGTGGCCTGCCGAAATTGGCGTTTAAGTTGTAAAGCTGCAGCAGACACACCTGGAGCTGCTCTGAGCAGCGTTTTTGATGTTTTAATTGAGATTTGGCTCGAACCCCCTTTTTGTCTTTTTGTCTTTCTCTCTCTTGGCTGGTTCCTCGCTCCCGTGGAGCATCGTAAACTCCAAAATGCCGCCACGGTTGCGGGGATCCACCTTGGGTTGTTCCCCTCCACGTTTTACTGCCCCGCTGAGAGCAGAACAAAGACACCCCGGCTGGGGCTTTTCGCAGTCAAAGAGGGGGTGGATTAGGCCCAGAAGAGGCTATGCAGGCCCAACCAGGTGCTTTGAATGAATCTGTGAGTATGGGACAGCACTCATGCCTCCGTGCACATGTGCTTTTTGTTCTGGGGCCTTTATGGGGCCGGCCGGGCGGATGCTTTTTTATAGCAATGAGGCCCTCGTTAATTAAGCTGAATGGGGGCATGTTAGCGGCCTTATAGCCAGGAGAGGGCTCAGTCCCAGGATGAAGATGATTTGTGATTTCAGTAATGAGATGAGAAGAAATGCTCTAAGTTAGGCGTGTGTGTGTTTGCAATCAAAGAATCCGCAATTGTCACTTATTTTAAAAGGCTTTTTAATGCAGATTCTAATGTAAATCATTACCCAAAGGGTGCTCACCAACTTTTACACTAATTTGTTTTTGATTACCAACTTGTAATTTCTTATTACTCTGTCCAGTCTGGTTGAACACTGTAACAATACAATATATCATATTGTGCTGAATAGTATAGCATCATTTTATACTTCAACATATTCCATTGTATCGTATTGTATCATTGTATTATACATAGCCAACATTAGCAGCAAAAAAACTTCTTGTGCACTTCTGTGTGTGCTGCAGTACCTGTTGCAACTCTATCAGCACTTCCTTTTGAAAGTTTAATGCTGCTGGGTAATTGAAATAGTCATCGTGGTCATTTACAGGGCATCAGTTGTTGCTGTTTCATAGTGAAATGATGCTGAACGGCTGAGTAGAGGTAAATTATTTCAGCCTACCAGGAGCTGCTTTGAAGTGAGAGTGGTAGTGAAAGAAAAGAGAAGCATAGAGACCCTCACCCTGTCCTTTTGTGTGTGTGTGTGTGTGTGTGTGTGTGTGTGTGTGTTTTGGGGTGTTAAGCCTCACTACGTTCAAGCTAACAGTGATGGATGAGGTGACAAACCGAGAGAAGAAAACTTGCACTGCTTAAAGGCTGACCAGCATCTGCAGCCTAAAGCTGCTTTTCAAACTGGATGGGGAGAAACTCAGCATTGCACTTTTTAACACATTCAGATGGTTTCAGCGTAACTTTGTCCAAGTCTCTGCATGCACAATAGGAGGCCATTAGTCTAGTAGTTCCTACCACTAGCAGAAAGGCTCTTTATTGGTGACTGCCACCTACTTTTGTGCTGAACTGGCAGGTGCAGTATTTACAGTATTTAAATTACATGTTAAAAGTATCATTCCTTTTTTTTCACCCAAAAAGCTTGTGTTCTTTCATTTATCATTAAATATGTAATTCTCTTCTCCAGTAAGATTTGTTACAACCATATCATATAAAATCCTACATGCTACACAAGTAGAAAGATGATTTTTAGTGTGCAGCATATGTTATTTACTGTTGCACTGCAGGTATTGAAGTTGTAAGACTTGTAAAGTACATATATTTGAAAACTGTTCTGACATCAGCTAACAGCAGTTTCCGCCATTCAGCCATAAACCGAGCACTAACCCTCTTATCTTATGCGCAGCAGGCAGGGGAGGCCTGGATAAGAGGAATTCCATTCAGTTTAATACCTTCCCTCCCTTCTTTAGTCTTTTCTTTCATACAGTAGAGTCTGCGAGAAAGGATGTAAATCATCCAGGCCTTCAGCTTGCCTGAGGAATAAAGACTCTCCCTCCGCCATGTCCCAGAAAAACCCCTCCGAGAACAACCAAGAGACAAATTCTTTGTCTGATGAATTACTACTGCGGTGCACGCAAATCTGTGGAATGCTTTAACTTGTGTGTAGGTCGACTGAAGTGAGATTGTGTTGGCACATGCTGTGTCTTACCTGTGTGGGAATGAATGACTTCACTATAAAGGTACATAAATTTGGATGAATCGCAGGGCGGGACACGCAGTGACAGGAGAAATCGGTTCGCAGTTACAGCCATTTACAACCGTCAGCCATTTGGAGGGCTTAATGATTTAGAGTATAAAAAGTCCCTTCTAATAAGCAGGATATCAGTTACAGGAGCGTTTGGGGGCAGTGGTAAAAGTGAGAGCTACCAGACTGGTTCTTTCACAGTGCTTTGTCTGAGTTGCTCTAAGCTCTTTTGTCAGTGTGAGGTGGTGTGTTAAAAGGGTAAGTGGGTGGGGGCTGTTGGAGGGGTAGACCACCTGTAGACCCTGGACCCATACCTGACCTGCACATGCACATGTAATTGTTCACAGCAAAATAATAATAATGTAAATTTTAATAAATTTTCATTTTTCCTGGTAACCTTAACCTATATTCCTTCCCAATAGCAGAATAGAGTGGATATGATTGTATATAAAGTTGAGCTTTATGTATATATATATATGTGTGTGTGTGTGTGTGTGTGTGTGTGTGTGTGTGTGTGTCTTTCATTGAGGGGGTGGTGTTAGAGTGATCCCGGTGAGTGATATCAAACATGGATATATAAGTACACAGGACGCTAAGATACTGAGAGGCATTGAACAGCTGCTGTTCCATGACTTCTCTACATGTCCACATTTTTTCAGTGTCAGACCCTTGCTGTGCTCCCTCAGCTCTCCCTGACACCTGGTTAGCACCAGTTCCCCCTGCCCCGGACTGTGAGCTAGAACAAAAGAACATGTTGATACTGTTGGAGAGAGCGAGCCAGGAGGCTGTCAGTGTGTGAAGAGAAAGCTGCAGACCGACACTCTGACACACTGGCACACTCAGACACTCTCCAGCTCCTGGCAGCTGCACCCTCTCCCAATCAGCCCCACTAGCAGGTGGAGGCATTTCTGCAGAGTCACGTGGAAACTGAGATAAGGTTATTAATGATGCTCATGGCCCAGTACTGTCAGCGTAGAGAGAGAAGAAGAGAGAGAAGTGGGGAATGAATTACAGTGAGATGTCATGGTGAGCACTGCTGTCAATGCAGACCAAGATGGCTTCAGAGGAAAACAGATGTTGGCTGTGTGGGAGGTCCCCTGTATACAGAGCTGCTAAGCGACTGACTTGTCCAGTCTTTGGTCCTTATTTATTAAACTTCTTGTAGTCCCAGTGGCTGGTATAGCATAATGGATAACACCGCTGCCCTCCATATAGTGAACGTCCTAGCTAATGCAAACACACTGTACTTTACTAGCAAGGTTGACAGAATGATGGCAAAAATCATTTCTAAATGACGGTAAATCAATGATCATCTCAGATCAGAGCATAGGCACTAGATTAGTTTTGCTGTAATGCCCGGAAATCAGAGTAACGTGTCTTAACATAGCTCCTAGCAACATTACTCATCGTCTTTCAGATCACTTTTCGCGGGTGAGTGAGAGAAAGCACTTGATTCTTATCTGTGCGTCTTAGTCACTTTTTTGTCTCTGATTCGCTGGTGTTATTTTTTTAAACTCTGTCTGAGGGAAGCACATTGTGCCTGGCGGAGGTAGCTTCTGTTACAGCTTTGACAGCCGTAGTTGTATTGTTTACATATTTCCTGCGTTGTTTTGATTTGATAGGGTGCTCTGAGTGGCTTTGTTGTGTCGATGTTGGAGTTTATCGCCAAGAGGTATCTCTTTATCACTGCGTTCCTTTGTCCTGTATCACATCCCAACTGCTTTTTTTCCACATGTGCATATGAATTTGGAAGCAAGTGTGAATGACTTGGAAACTCCAGCACTGTATACAGTCTCAGTAGGAGCCTAATTGAACCAAAAAGGATTCCTTTGTAGCAACGCCTCATTAAGACTTCTTTTAGTCTTTCTCCAAGCTTTCAATCTTGGATGCACTGATATGGAAATGTAAATCAGCCACCACGTTTATGGGTGTATTGATGTACAATTTAACTCGATTCATCATAATGTGTCCATGATTCAATATTCTCACAATATTTTGAACAAAATTTGCATTAAGAAAATGGATGACTCATGTAATAATGTTCCAGGACAGTATACTAATAACACTGGAGCTGGGAAACAGGAGGAGTGATAGAGGAAGGTGGTGATTGGTGCTGTCGGTTGCATAGTAGATAGTATAATTAATAGAAGGTGCATTCTTCGTGATGCCTTGTCAATTTTATGTTGCAATATCCCAATGATCCCAATGCATTGTTACACCCCCAGTCATTTCTTATCATTACTTTAATTAAATAAATCAACAATGAACTCTTACATGTCTAAACTGTGCTCTGAATGAGCACCCAGTTTCACATGCTGATACTCTTCATGTTGCCCTGGCAGCAGTTATAAATATTTTAGCACAGTAGTAACATCCAAACATCCTACCAACAGCCAGTATAATAAATACAGCATAAAATACATAAAATAAAATGAGCCCTAAACTCATTTAACCGCTCTTCTATTTAAGACTGTATGGCAAAGTTATTCTCTAGAGGAACGGTACAGGCTTGGATGCGAAGTTAAGAAGAGTGAATATACATCCTTAAAGCAGATGTTTGTAGTTACACAAGATAGTGTTTATCGCTGTACTGAGTTTTGTCTGGTCAGAAGCAGCATGCTCTTTAGTCTGGAGAATGAGTCAGAGTCATGGCTGCTGAGAAGAAGCTGGAGCCTGGGAAATGTATTTCAACTGTGTATGTGGTCAGGAGGCAATTCCCAGAGGCCAATCATTCTTTTTTACTTCAGTTCTGTTCTGCACGGTGGTGGGCTCAGGCACTGAGCCAACAGTCTAACCAACAGGAGATTATGCGAGCCAGCCATCAGCTGTGTGGTTGCCTTGACCACTGCTGTCTCTGTTAAAGAGGTGCAGGGAACAGTGTCCAGTGTCTTCTATAACGTAGCCTTGTGGTAGAACTAGGGTAGAGCAATATGTTCAAATAATGTACTTTTCCATCTACCTTGATGTAGCTATGGATAAGCATTATATGCACCACCTAAGGCTTGACAGCGTCTCATTTAATGTCGTTCAGTAAAACCCTTTTAATTCAATATGCACAGGCATCAAACAATACTATCAACAGAGAGCAGACGCAGGGGAAAACACACGCATAAGCATATTGCTACCTTCAGAGGGACCTTGTATCTTCAAAATGGTAACTTTACAGAAGAAGGAAAAACATGTCTTATTTCTAATGTAGGTCTATATGACCAGACTTTTTCTAAATTACTTTGGGTCATTTCTTTTGGTCTATCCATCATGACACAATTTAAAGGGCAAAAGCCATTTTAAGAAAATGTAAAAAACTGATGGGAATGGAAAAATGGAGACAGTAGCAATATGTTACAATGGGGCTCAATGTTATAAATATACATTGCTTTTGTGTAATGTTGAAATCTGTAATAACCTGAAAATGAAAACATTAATGCATTAACCTAGTTTGGGGTTTTTAGACTTGTCTTACTTTCTGTTGTATTTGAAAACATGCAAAAAAACCCCAACAAAATAACTAGATAAGTTTTAATGAATGTTGAAATTAACGATTTTGCATGAGTATGGCTATGGTTTTTGCTTAACACTTGGTATACCTTTCAAAAAATGATACCACAGGTTCTTTGAGCAATGCCTTAGAACCTTTTTTGTTTTCCATGGTTCCAAGAACCAAGTTGGAAAAGGGAGGTTTGCAAAGTGTAAGGAACCTTTTGAAGACTTTTAAAGAACCTTCACATAGTATAAAGTGTCTATACAGATGTAAGGCTCCTTTCATAGACGTTTTACATTGTATGGAGGTTCTTTAAACTCTAAAAAGGTTTTCTCTTCATCCATTGGAATGTTCTTCAGGGAGCTGACAGTCAAACTTAAGTGACATTGCACAAAAAAACTTTTCATGGTGTTTATATTTTGAAAAAGTGTACAATGCCTCTCTCTTCAGTGAAATAGCATCTTTGGCCTGGTATGATGACAACACCTGGACCGAATGACCTCTGATGTGATAATGCTGGCAGTCGAGAACTGCAACTCGATTATCGCCTTCAAACCAGTTTCATGTTACTCGCTAAGTGAATTTCAGCCATGGAAATCAATTACCATCGTGTCCTTGGCTGAGACTGGTTCTGTTTTGACTCGTTATACATTTACTAGTGTAAACGAGCCTGAAAATCGTGCAGTTTGCAACTCCAAAGATTTACGTGTGGCTTGGAATGAGAATGAGACCTATCAGCTGGTCCCCTTTCCCTTACCAGATAACCATCATATGACAGTGGCCACTGAGCTGCAGCCAATTTGATACACAGTGCACGTGACACTTTTCCTTTAGCTCAAGCAGACCCCAATCTTCTGCAACCTTAGCGCAGACGACACAATAAGCAAGGCTGTGCTTTTCTATCTTGGTTTAGCATCTCCTGTCCTATGGAACAGCTCAGTGAGCACAGCTATCAACTAGACAGCGGACAATAGCGCAGAGAGATGGAGTAACTGCAGTCCACCTCAAAGTAATCAAACTGTTATGGCCTCATTACGCTTTGTCTCCCTTTTGAACAGTGGTTCTTTTCTTCTCTGCCCAAACTAAAAGTAGAACTAGACGTTCAAGAATGGTCAGCTGTGCTTCTTACTTCAGTAGAACAGGAACAGGGACGATGAACAAGATTTAGTGTGTTTGCTTCACTTAATTGAGGATCCCAGTGAGAACTGTCCTGTACTGGCCCATTTCCCTGTGAAGATAAGGATCGAGGCTAGACTGAAGTTACCCTGATTTAGTTGTCCATGGTAATCTACACTGTAAAGGTCTACACTTAACTAACTACAAGTTTATTGGATTTCACACCCCATCTTCACCCAAAATGTACATTACAAGCCATATGTCCTACTGTGTTTGACAGTATTTCATTATCATGATACATTATCGCACAATTTGCTTTTCATTACAAAGTTACAAACTTCACTTTGGCATGATAGTGGGCACTAGGCATGCTAGGTGGGTCTAGAACTTAGACCCTAAAAGCTATCGATCTTGGTTATTTACATACACAGAAATGACAAAGGCTTTTAAAGAGGAAAGATTAGATTTACATTGGCTGATACTCAAGGTTGCAGTGTTGGTATCGGAAAAGAAAAGGAGATATTGTGCCAACTCTGCTATTAACAGATGCGTTATGAGACAGAGAGGGAGAGAAAGAGAAAGAAAGAGCCTTATAGAGTTTTTTTTTTAAAGCTAACTACACATTGATGGTAGAAATCCATGATTGCATCTTCCCATAATCAAAAGTTTTGACTTGCTGATCTGTACTAATGAACTAATCAGTACTAATTGGTGGAGCTGATTAAACAGTTAACACATAAATCATAGTGGACATAAAAGTGGTAAACCACAGACATAAAAGCCATTCTGAAAGTGTTAGCCAGCTTTAGCATTGTAATCCGACCTGTACGTCTGTGCAGAGATTTCCTCCAGCGATCAACACCAATTCTATCCACCCCATCACCTCCTCAGGGTCATTGGCAGCTTTTGTGTGAGAACAGGGTAATCCTGACTTGCCAAATCTGCCATACTTGGCTAAAATTGGTAGAGGAAGAGGAAGAGCAAACCTTTACCCTGAACTCGGTTCTGCTGCATGACGAAGGTCTTGATCCTAGCAGCTGTGCGACACAGCACTGTTACTCACTGTCCACACTTACGTCCCTAACCTCCCTGTCATCCTAAAAAGGGAAGAGTGCAGAGGCAGCTTTAAAAGCTCTCGCACAACTCAAGTGCCCTCTCCAGGACTGAAGCCCGTTCATGTTCTCTAGAGGCATCTGCTCATCCTCAGTGTCTGACACTATCTCTCGTTCTCTCTCTTTCTGTCTTGTGAGTGTGCCACTCCTTTCTTTCTTTATATATATATATATACATATAAAACTATACAACATTTTTTCTTTCTCATGTTTTTTTCTCTCTCCATCTTCTGTCTTTCTCTCTTCTGTCTTACTCTGTCATTTTTCTCTCCTTACTGTCTCTCTCTGTCTTTCTGTCTTGTCTCCTTTCGTCTTGTATATTTTTAAAGCTCCCTGTCTTTTACTGTCCTTTTCTTTCTTGCTCCATCTTTAACACTTTTTCACCCTCTTATTGTCCATTACTGCCTTCTTCATTTCTCCCTTTCTTTCTCTCTTTCTCTCTCTTTTCTCTCTCCCTGTCTGGTCTCACTTCTCTGTCACTTTTATCATTCCTCTTTTCTGTTTTGTCCATGTCCATCTTCTTCAATGTCTTTACTCTGTCCTCACTGTCTCTCTCGTGCTCCATCTCTCTTTGTCTTTTTTGTCCTCCTCTATTTTGTTTTCTCCCTGTCCCACTTTCTTTTTTCTACATATCTCTTTTGCTGTCTCTACCTTTCCTCTTTTCTGCCTCTCTGTTTGTCGTTTTTCTCCTTCTGTTCATGTTCTTACTCTGTCTCTTTTTTTCTCTCTGTTGCTTCTCGCTGTTACTGAGAAAATGACATGGAATAAAAAAAAGGTTGCACATAGAGGACAGACTGAGAGAGAGAAAGAGAGAGTAAACAGCCACTCTTCTGCCCCATCTGTGCTGTTTTGGGGGGCTGAAGGAGGTGCTGGTGATGTCAGAGAGGTGTAATCTCATTCTGTCCATTCATTAAGTGCCGTAGCCCATCTGGCCCACTCCAGCACCCAACTCATCTGAAGCTGCCTCTCACTCCAGAGATGGACTACAGACACATGTCTTAAGGCATTAATGTCTTTAACAGTCTGTGTTAAGCATATCAAAACTCATAACTCCTAGTTTCCCACATCATTTGAAGACACCAGCATTTTCTGTAAATTAGAGTTACAAAGAGATTCACAGTGTAAAGTCATCCAAAATGCTGAGGTCCTTGAGAACGGACAGTAGACTGACTTGCCTTAAATAATTATTTTCTTTCATTGTCCTGTCTATTTTTCTTACGTAAGGTGACTGTATCTGTGAGTTATCAGATTCCTACCCAGGGTTTTAACTTGGTTTAAACTAGTGTGTGTGTGTTGGGGTCAATTATTGATGGGCTGGTGTGTTTTTAATTTAAAAGGCCACCAGGCTCTGGGCACAGTTCCCATACTACAATGTGTGAAGTGCATTTTGATGCCACATTTCTATAGTGATAGGGAATCCTGCCCCACCCTTGTCTTCACAGTAGACTGCACTGGCTTTGGATTTGACTGTGACCGTTTAGAAACTCATTAATGATAGTAGCAGTGCATGTGTGTCAGTGTCCTCAGGGAAATAATGCGTAGCTAAACATGGACACTACTATATCAGCCAGTGTTTACTTTAAATAAAGAGATCGAGAGATCATGTGTTAGGAGGTTTTACCCTGGTTACATGGCTGAGACACTAGACTCTAACCTACATTTAAATCCATAATAAATAACTCGCCTTGCACATATTGCCAAATGCATCTATTGAATTCTGTATTAATGTGCCATGTCAGGTTCATCATAATCATAATGGGTTCTGATCTTTGATCATTATGTGGCTAAACAAGCAGATACTACCGTTAACAAATTATACTAATTGGCAGAAGAGCTGTTTGCTGTGATTACTGTTGATTATTAATGAAATACTTTATGTAATATTGATGTATTTGATCATATTGTATTTTGTCAGCTGTTAACAAAGCCAGTAAGTCACATGAGGCTGGGCATTGCAGAGACTCTACCACATATATGACTGGTAAACATATGATGCTTTGTATCTGTAACAGTGCCTCATATATTGTACATGTATCTGTCCTACATTGTCCATGCATAATGTGCCTCGGTATGGACCCTGTACCTTATAGATATTTTCAGGCCTGTGTTGCAGTGTAAGTGTCATCACTCTGCACTGATTAATAGTAGTGCCAGTTGTGCTGGTGTAGACAAATACTTATGGGTGTATAGGTGTTGGTCCTGGGATAAACAGGGTTATAGAGTCAGCAGAAAAGCTTTGTCCTGTAAAGTGCTGTTTGTGAGTAAACTGAGTGAGGTGACTAAACCAAACCCAGAGGAAGGAAAAAACATACTTTACTTTTCATGTTAGTCAGTGTAACTAGACCTTTTGTACTTTTGGGCCATTTATTTTGGTTTGATTTATTATGAAATTTACACATTGTTCGATTAGCCAGTTACTGGATGATTACCACAATTAATAGTGTACTGCCAGCATAATGTTATATGATATATATATGGAGAGAGTAAGAGAAAGAGATAAAGAGAGAGAAAATATAAATTAATGTATATATATATACACACAGTGTTTTTAACCTTACCGCACACAGCGATTTCCAGCCACCTGTGCTATTCCTGAATTTCAGTGCTATTTATCAAGTTAACAGCCATTTCATATTTTGTCTTTGGGCTGTTTGTGCACCGTGTTGACTGTTTTAATGTCAGGTTGTGCCGTGTGTATCTGTAGGAGAAATCCCTGCAGGACTGGGAATGAAACAAGAGATTAGAGGGTAATTTTCCCGGCCAGGCTGTTCAGGATGTCTCTGAGCGTGTCTGTTAGCGCTGATACGGGACACCAGCCCGTTATTGGCACAAAGTGTGAGAAAATCTCTCGTCATGCTGGACTGCAAACTGCAGATCTGCAGGAACATTTCACAAAGATTTATTCAGGTACACAGCCAAAGGCCAGTCAGGCCTGTTCAGAGGCGGAGAGAGGTACATGACATCTTTTGTAGCACCCATGCTCTTTTAAGCACGTTGAGGACATTTATACATTAAAATGCTTGTTAATTAGGGGAGAGGGAGAGAAAGAGAGAGGGAGAGAAAGAAAGAGGGAAAGCGAGAGAAAGAAACCTCACCTTTTGTATTGACCTCACCTGTGGAGATAAAGCGTTTGGGAGTGTGAAAGTAGGAGGGGCGTGTAGACATACTTCTGAAGTGCTATTGGCTGAGAGGAAGTCTCCTTTGATCCTGTTGTGATTCAAACGTTTGAATCTCGGCGGTAGGATTGGCTGGTTGGATTGGTGCAGCTGATTGTGGATCCTGCTGGGATTTACAGGGTCTCTTACTCCGCCTAGAACCTTAGACCTACTGAAACAAATCTTGAGACTGAGAGCAGTAACATCTACAGTCAAATCACACTGTCATAATGATACTTTTCCACAGTACTAGTACATTACACTGAAAACAACTGGAGTCATTATATACACGGTTAAGCTTTGGCATATTTTTGTTTAGAAAGTGACATAGTAAAAATGTAAATGGTTATACTGGAGTTTACATTCAAAAAGTCCAACAATGTTTTTTATACAAATATTTGATTTTGGCTTCACAACAAGCCTTTACTTAATTGGGTTTTATTAAAATTTTTATAATCAATAAAACTGAAAATCAATAGTTAATCTGAATACAATCTGAGCTCTTTTATTTTGTTCGTTGTATTTCCTGTGCAGGGGCTTGTGTAAGTTTTGGTTACGTCATTGGGTAGCTGGTGGGTCATTCTCATGAAGCCGCCTCAGAACATTTCCATAGATTTTTAAGAGTCATGAAAATGCAGATAAATATTTATATAATTTAGTAGATTATTCTGAACTCTATGGGCAACTGCAAAATATTCGTTTTTTAAATTTATTTTTCAGTTTTAGTTTTTCCATGTTTCTGATTATCACAATGTGTTCGGAAACCCTTTTATAACCCTTTAAGGCTGTGAACTAAAGCAACAAAATTTTGTGTGACGCTAGTAGAAAGAACAATCGTAGTGGTTGTGAATACGTTGCGGTAATGTGATAAAAATAAATGAAATAAAAAAATTAGGATTATTATATATATTTTTTTAGAACGATCTGGCATAATTAAATGTGAATTTGCTCACTTAAATTGAATATTTTAAAATTAAGTTAAAATCAATTCAACCAGGCATCACTGTTTGTATTTAAAAATACAAACCTTAAGTTTTATCCATTTTTTAAAATTGGGTATTTGTCATAATCGTGAAATAACCTGGATGGGGAATAACAACATTAACCAGTAATATCATGTTTCACCTTCTTCCTACCTAATGCTTTCTGATTTTCTAACCTTGATTTTAACATTTAGAAAGGAATATGTGAGAATCAGTAGTTTTTCTCATCAGGAAAAGATTTTTCCTCTTCAGTTTGTTAGACTGAAAGCACGTCAATTTAATCAGCCTAATGTCTCTGCATACTGTCAGCTTGGCTGACTAATTGGAGTGGCTGCTGTCAGTCACTCTTGACAGCTGGGACTGCACTGAAGTTTCGAGGCCTATTAGTCTGGCACGGTGACACTCTAAAGCAAATACAGAGCAGCGTGAGTGTATTGCTGACTCAGCAGCATACAGCCTGCTTATCAGCACTGCCCATACACGCACACGCACAATAACTGGCTGTGTTGAAAACAGATACATCACTATAAAATATTATTGCCGGGTAGTTTATTGTATTGGTGCACAAACAGAGTTCATTTATCTTAAACCGATTATGACAATACTGATAACTTGGATTACTTTACATAGATTAAATTTGATTATCTCCATTTCTGTGGCTGTGTATATCATATGAGTGACGTTTATGATCTTGATCTTGACAGTAATATGGCATTAAACTTCTCTTGGATTGTCTTGCTTGCTTGGTTAAAAGTGTTTTGTTTTACTCATTTATTCATGGAAACATTGATAATGACACTTGTCCATTCACATTAATGCCACAGAGTTTTATTAGGGCTGTCGAACAATTCAAAAACATAAAAGAACATAATTAGTCACATTGCTTTGTGTAGCTGATTGTACTTAATCACATTTGTCTTTTACACAAATCTGATCCTAAAAAAGATTTTACCTCTTAAAAAGGTGCACATGTTGTTGAAACAACAAATTAGGCTTCATCAGAAAGTATTTATCTGTGATGGACTCGCAGCCTGTCCAGGGGGTTTCCTGCCTTTTGCCCAGTAAGTGTTTGGATAGGCTCCAGTACCATTTAATAAACTCCATTGCCCACTTTTGGCAAGAATCCACATTTGACAGCAAACAAAGGCATATAATTGATTATTCATGGAAGTAAAATCAGAGTTAACATTGGTGGTAGAGACGCTCTTGGCAGGATCAAGTTTGATGTTGAACTACCTGGTTACTTAGAGACTGATAATCATTAAAGTGGGAGTGTATTTTCTAGTTGTATGTTGTTCCCTATTGTATGGAGTATAAACCTGACCTAATATATATATATATATATACATATATATATATATATATATATATATATATATATATATATATATATATACACATGCATACATACATACATACATGTTAATGACTTTGAGATTTCATGCTGTTCCTCGGTTCCATTGAACCCTTCTCTCTTACCATAGGGTTATCATGTTTACACGTTGGCAGCTCTTTTCTTCACAGGCGTTACATGAATATGAGCAATATAAGCCCAGTTGACGGCCATGTTCTCTGCAGTCACACCCTGTATGTCACACCAGCGGTATCCCAACCATTGATCTATATAGAGCAGCTGAGGCTGAATATGCTGGAACGTCATGGGAAATCCCCAGGTGGTCAATTCTTTTCCTTTTTTTCCCCACCTGCGAACACACCTGAACCAACCAATCAAGAACCAGATTCCTGGTGTAACTGTTAAATGCTGAGATATGAAATGTCTGGTGGTCTGAAAGGACTAGGTTAGAAAACACTAACCAGGCATGGGAAAAACAGCAATTGTGTTTGAAAAATGCACTATGCAGTTAAGGTTTTAAGTAGCATCAGTTCAATTTAATTCCATTAAATAAAAAAAGTATATACATATAGTAGTAACAGTTAATAGATAAATAATAAATAATTAAATTAATATTATTAATATTATAATTAATTTATGATTTAATAAACAGTTAATAGATAATACAAATATACAATATACATTTTGTTTCTAAATTAAAATGTATAGCTCTTATTTGCTGTGGATTTTTAGCATGAGTACAAATTGGCATGCTACCTCAGCCTTTGTACTGCTGAAGAGGAAGGATTAGAGCAGCAAATTTGGGAGTTATAGGTGTCAGGCAGACGGCTAGAAAAGGCCGCAGCCTGTCTGTCAAATCTATCTGTCATCTCTCAGAGGAGCAAAGCTGAGAGGTGCTTTCAGCAGGAGAAACAGGCTGGCTACTGTTTTCTTAAGCCCACTCTCAACAGATATTTTCTGTGTAGCATTCATGCAGTTTCACTCTTGCGCTGTGAAGTAGCGCATGGCCTTTGCAACCAAATTGCAACTGTTTTTTTTTTTTTGTGGAACTGATACATTTACATAGAGCTGCTTAGACCACAGCCGCTTTGCTCTGCTCATTCACGCTGAAGTTACAGTAGCCTGGAGACTGTTTTGAAGGAAGCACAGTGTAGAGCAGCCAATCAGAACAGATAATGTTAACATCGGTCTCCTTTAAGACAGCAGCAGTACCAGAAGTGCCATTTTAGCTGGGCAAAGTCTGTGGAGGGGCCTAATCTAGAGTTTTATTCCTGTGGACGGAGGACATGGGCTTGAAAATATGATGGCTAAGACATTTACTGAGCACCATTCAAACATTTCAGTATGATAAACCTGCAGGAGGAGACACAAGATTGTCGACTGAAACACATAAAACTATGCTTATGAGAAAAGATTAACTTGTACCTTCTGCTTTGCACACAGGAGCATTTCTGGCCAGCATCACTTTAATATGCTGGTGCTTACGCCAGTGTTAATAAGCTGGTCGATGATTGTGTTGACTGTAAAAAATAAAAATGATGCAGCTTATCGACTAAGTAAACAGGTTAACCTAAAAAGCTTGAGTTGATCATTGTTTGTAGTTACTGTATTTATTCATTATGTCATGGTGTGCTCAGCCACATTTGTGCTTAAAACGAGCCATATTCATTCACTTCCAATCCTTAAATCCTCATGGCAGTCATCCCAACATTCCTCTAATCCTGGGCTGGATAAACTCATACTTCTACTATTCGGTGCTGGAAGCTGTGACTTTGAGAGTTGGTGGTTGGTGACTCAAGAGGGCGAGATATTTAGCAAAAGCCTCACAGGTACAGTTATAAAGAAAAGAAAAAATGAAAAAATGTTATTGGAATTTGGGAATTTTTCAGAATATATGTAGTTATGTTATATATATATATATAATATATTTAGGCTCTGAATTAAGAATTCAGGAGCTCAAAAACAGCCCAAGGGATTGACATGAGATTCCAAAGATTCCAAAACATGGGGATCACAGATGCTTAAATTTCAGCATTTGGGGAGTGGCTTCTTGGAATTTGGGCTGGGGGTGGTGGGGTGGGGGGGTTAAGGATCATTGATAATTTTTTAAGTCACTAAGATGAATTTGCGGTCCAGTCTTATACACAAAGGGCTGCTGGGTCTGCAGGTTTTCATTCCAAACAAGCCAGAGCACACCCAATTCTACTTTTTTAATTAGTTGATCTTCAGCAACTGATCATGTGTGTTTCTGCTCTGTTGGAGCGAAACCTGCAACCACACCAGCCCTCTGTGGATATGATTGGATCTCTGGCCTAAACCTACACGGAGCAATTATAGAGTCACAGTAAAGTGCAGCCTTTTTCACTCTAAGGGATAAAAAGAGGTGGAAAAATGTGTGTGTGTGTGGCACATACACACAAGACATGTGGGGAAAAAGGAAAACATACAATAGAATGTATGCCCTTTTGCACATTGTGTAAGTGTGTACTTACAAGCTGCAGAGTTTATTTATCTTACACTGATTAATATACTGATAGTTTATCATGTTGATTAAAGTGCATTAAGGACGGAGTGGGGGTGAGGTGGTAGTGAGGTGGGTGTTTTTGTACTATGTGTATGTGTGCATATGTGGTATATCAGCTGTCTAATCTGCAGCAGCATGTGGAATAACAGTGCTGTAGCTGTACGCAGTGGCAGGTGGGGAGCGGTGACTGTAACTGACACTGTCTCTCTCTCTCTTTTCTCTCTCTCTCTCTCACCCCTGTTTTACCTCTCACCCTCAGTCAGACTTGTCCACTCTTCTCCTCTCAGCACCTCAAGCTCACACCTGCTTCCGTACTTCACTGAGAAAAGAGGCTAGAGAATGGTGCTGTGTTTGGACCCCACACAGTCATTGTTGAAGCTGAATCAAATAGTGTTAAAGAGGCACACATAGATATAGAGGCATTTGATAGTGATCTAACGAGTCATTATTTGCTGATTAGCCACGCTGTGCACACACACAGGGTCTCTCTCAACAGTGCAGAAACAATGGCCTTTGACTAGAAGGACCCTGTGTAGTGTTTCCATGAACTGATGCCCTGAACTAATATAAAAAGGATATATTTTTGGAATTTGGGAATAGTTTTATCTATTGAAATGTATATCATATTCCATTGAATATTTTTTGGAATCACACATACAGGCTCTGTATAACCATGAACTATAATTCTGATTCGCCGACCTAAGAAATTCAATAGCTCAAGGGATGAGATTCCAAAAAAGGTGATCACAGATGCTTAGTGTCATCCATTCTTTAATTAGTGATCTGAATTAGGGATAGCTTGTTTGGAATCTCATTTGCGGGCACTAAAGAGTGATGATCAGCTGCTTAAAAGTGAACTCCTTGGAGTGTTTTTGTTATTTTCTTGGAATTAAAGATCAAGATTTCCAATCATTTCCTTGGAATTTGATATTCTTTTCATACGCAGACACTGAATAAGTATCGGAATGACCTCAAACTGCTGATGCTGAATGAAATGATTAAAGAAAGGAATTTTTGGAATGTGGGATTATCTTTATCGCGTCTTATATGCAGGAACACAGTAACTTGCTCTCAATGAAAGGGCACACCAGGCTGGACTGAGCAGGAGTCCTTTTACTGGCAGTGACAGCTTTCTCTCCCCTCCTCCTCCTCGTGCTTTATGACTGTGAGATATGTCAGTGCTACGTAACACTGAAACCTGACTCCTCTGTGTTTGAAAGGTTTTTAAAAGCTGCTTTGTTTTGCTAGGGGTATTAATTAGATACACCACCTGTTCCACAGTTGTTCCCTTGCCAGAGTTGAACAGCCTTTAGGTCAGCGATGTAAGGCCTTCGGTTAAGTGTGTGTAATATCTACAGCTTCTCAGCAGGCCTGTGTGTTAAATGTTCCGCTGTGAAATCTTAGATTCATTCGGTTAGAAGAGGACAGTGTGAAGTGGGATCAGAGACAGACCTCCTGGCTAACACACCTGGCTGATGCAGTCCCACTGTGTGATGTTACATCAAAAAAAAAAAAAAAAAAAAGATAGCCAGGCCGCTAAGCCTCTGCAGAGCAGGAATTCTGGCTGAACATAAAAACAACATCTAGCCTGCTGTTCCGGGTCGTGTTGCTGTGAGGTGTTAGCCAGGAAAACAGCACGGAGATGTGCTTACTGACTGATACATACAAGCTTTAGAGGTTAATAGAGCAGTTACTGGTACAACTGGAATAATACAGAGGGTGGAGCCTTTGATTCAAATTTAAATGTATCTAATAACAGCATAGACCTCCTGTCATTGATTTCCTGGTTGTTGCCCCTCATGCCTGAACCTTGTGGTTTGTTTTCAGTCTTATTATCAAGATTGCAGGCTCTGTGTAGGCACCGCCATGGCACAACCACTGCATTACTAGTGCTACTACTGCTTTGTTAGAACATGTAATGTTGGAGGAATGTTGAGTTCCCAATTCTGAGGTATTTTATACTGGTTTTAACTGTAGTTAAAAAATGTAGTTGACCAGTTAAGACCATGTAAAGTATGTAGAGGCTTCAGTGCTTCAGTGGGAACCCTCCTTGCTTACGTGGACACTGACCTACTGTTTAAAAAAGTGCTTTGTATAGCTAAAACAGTAGCAGCATCTGTCTTCAAACGTTTGCCTATCCATTTGTTCGTGTAACATGTAGTGGTACAGCAGCAGATCAACATTAAATGCTCTATATAAGCACTATATTTACCGTATAGGTACTTCATAGAAGAATGAGAATCCCGCTGAAGGCATATCGTAATTTTTATCCTTTCCTTCTGCAGATGGCCTCCACCACGTGACCGCACTCTGCACACTCCGTGTCACCATCATCACAGACGACATGTTGACCAACAGCATCACGGTGCGACTGGAGAACATGTCCCAGGAGCGCTTTCTCTCACCGCTGCTGGGTTTGTTCACTGAAGGCGTAGCAGCCGTGCTTTCCACCACTCGCGAGGGTGTCTTCGTCTTCAATGTGCAGAACGACAGCGACGTGGGTGGCTCTATCCTTAACGTCACTTTCTCGGCCCTGCTGCCTGGGGGTGCCCCAGGGCGCTTCTTTCCCTCCGAGGAACTGCAGGAACAGATCTACCTGAACCGGACCCTGCTGAGGCACATCTCCAGTCAGAGTGTGCTACCGTTCGATGACAACATCTGCCTGCGGGAACCCTGTGAGAACTACATGAAGTGCGTGTCCGTCCTAAAGTTTGACAGCTCTCCACCGTTCATCGCCTCAGACACCGTCCTCTTCAGGCCCATCCACCCCATCAATGGGCTGCGCTGCCGCTGCCCCGCTGGCTTCACTGGAGACTACTGCGAGACGGAGATCGACCTGTGCTACTCTGGACCATGTCGCAACAACGGCCGCTGCAGGAGTCGGGAGGGCGGATACACCTGCGAGTGTCTGGAGGAATTCACTGGTGAGTTTGCAACTATATTTGTGGTACACCACCTCCACAGTAACCCTTGAAATGAAATTGTGTGTGTGGGCTTGCAAAATGGATGACGGAAGTATACATCATTACACTATACGCACATTACATAGTATTCATTGTATGTTTCGAAATGATTATGTATTGTAATGGACTGTTACTGTCCATTCATTCATATGCCATGAATATTTAGTTTACATGCAGTTACTGTAAAGTTATGCCTTTTTATGATTGCACTAATGAATGCAGACACACTCTGTGCATGCTCTGTGGAGCTATAAAAGCATGACGACCCCATGATGAAGTTTTGAAGAGGGAGTAGTAGGAAGAATTCTGAATTCATAGTAGCCCTGGACCTGTCAGTCCAGCAGCAAGCTGATTTAATTCAAGGCAATTCATGTAGAAAACTAACTGCAGGACCAGGCTGTGGAACTGTCTGTAGGGTCTGTTGAGAGGCATTCTATCACTGTTGCAATACAGAACATGCTGGTATCACTTCAGACATCTACAAACTCATGGATAGTGATTTCCAAAAAATGAATCCGGAATTTAAAGTCAGTCTTGAGCTTGATTCCTCTGTCTTCCTTGTCCATTTTCTCCAGACACTATTCTCCTTCATAGCTCCGGGGTGAATAAAGCATGTCTTATGAGTATCTAGTATGAGGGTCACTCACTCTCTTCCCCCTGTCCACCTCCTCCTCACTTCCTTATCAAGGACAATTACCATCTAATCATCTCCTCCTCCTCACTCTAATCGCACCCTGTGCTTTGAAGGTCAACTCCAGATAGGCTGTGGTCATTATAGCATCGATGACAGCAGGGACGCTCGATGTCTCCCTCGCTCTCGCTTTCTCACATTAGGGGGAAATGGATCCGTCTAATTCCCACAGAGAAAGAGGATTATCCAGAGGAAAGCCCGGGTCATTACCAGCGCAGGGACGGCCATCCTGTCCCCCTCTCCATGCATACCTGCCCCTGTCCAGATTCTTGTCAGGATAATGGTTGATACATAACTCCATCTACAAAGCTGGCAAGGCTGGAGCCACAGAAGAACTGAAACTGAAGCTTGAGAACTTCCGAACTAGCCGTAATGTACTGTTAACACCTGAGTGATCCACTAGAACCGGAAAACATTGTTTTCACCCCTAACATCTTAGTTTGTTTTTTACACTTGTCTTGAATACTTGAGTTCAACCAGGAGCAGTTCTGGGCTTTTTCTTATTGGGGGCTCTTAACGCTGGTTCCATACGCTGACCTTCAGTATGGCGCTGTATGGTAACCACTAGGTTCATCTGTTTGCTGCATTTATTATTTTGTGCTGGATGCAGATATTCAGGTAGTGAAGAAAAGCACATTTTGGATACATGACATGTTACCAAACTTGAAAAAGGAAATGCGATATGTAGGCACAGTACAAAATGAACAACACCTACAAACCCTACGTGGTACCAGTAGTGGGTACCTTCCAGAAGTGCAGAGTTTGTTGAAGGCGAACTCCAGATCACTGATTTTAGTAGGACCAGAGATTGGTTCTCTGGACCCGAAAAAAAATCTTTCACTCGTGGCTGAACATATTAAACTCATAGAGCAAGCAGTCCTGGTCTGGAAAAACTGTGTGGAAGTGTGAATAATGGTTGTCAATCTAGTCAAAATGTCTATAGATAGATAGATAGATAGATCCTTAGTCCTCAGTGTCTGTGTAAAGTCCTTCAGTGTCTATGTAAAGTCCTTCAGTGTCTGTGTAAAGTCCTTCAGTGTCTGTGTAAAGTCCTTCAAGTTCTGTGTAATGGAGGTAGTGGTACACTATATAGCCATATAGACAGTGCAATAGAGAAGATGGCTGGTGTCAACCATATATACAGTGCAAGTACGCAGTAATAAAAATAAGTTAGCAGTGCAAAATATGTAAACAGTAAACAGTGAATTAATATAAGATTATTGTTTGGTTATTAGAGTATTCTAACATATTTCTAGATGTTTTTTTGCTTGTTTTAAGTCTTTTGATCTCATACAGTTGCCTTACTCCATTGACAAATAAACCTTATTCCTTTTTATGAATTATGTTTTGAAACAGAATTATCTTCTTATAAGACAATTTAGTGGACCGCACCATCATTGCTTACAGAGAACCAGCAATATTTGGAACTAAAATATTTCCATGTGTTTGTGTGAATGAATTCCTTTGCATTGAAAAGTTTTTATTTTTTGGCTTAAAATACCGTCTGTCTGTATCTAACTGTACTTACTTTGGTCCAGGTGAACACTGCGAGGTGAATGCGCGCTCTGGCCGCTGCGTCCCAGGCGTGTGCAAAAATGGTGGGAAATGTGTGGACCTGCTTGTGGGTGGCTTCATCTGCCAGTGCCCATCAGGAGAGTACGAGAAACCCTACTGTGAGATGACCACACGCAGTTTCCCTGGCCAGTCCTTCATCACCTTCAGGGGCCTGAGGCAGAGGTTCCACTTCACAATCTCCCTCATGTGAGTTTTGTAAAATGGATTTGCCATGCTTAACTTAATGTAAATGTAACCATAGACTATTACTACAAAATTGAAAATCCGTCCAATGAACACAGTGTTATATGAGCTATTAGGACAACCAGGAATATCAGAGAGAGGGACAGAGGAAGAGCTAGAAAGAAAGAGGGAGCAAGGAAGAGAGAATTATAAAAAAGAGTTAGTAAGTCTAATAAAGAACAATAGAGGCTAATGAAAGAAAGTAAAGAACAAGGGTGAGATACTGAGAAAGAAGCAAGACTGATAAAGATAATTTATTGTCACTGTCCAAAGAAAAACAAGTATCTCCAAAATGCCAACTTTACAGGAGGGAGCAAGACCTCGTTTAGTTTTAATGTAAGTTAATGGAACCAGATATTTTTTACAAGCAATTTTATGCCATTTGTGTCGATCTGTTCATTGTGACCTTTTCACACAACATAAGCAACAGCTGTTGAGTTCAATCGATGCATAAAAGTAATAATCGACAACAATGGAGAGAGACATGTTTTTCTTTGGGCAGCAGTGATAGAGAAAACTGATAATGGAGAGTGGAGATAGGGAGAAGTGCTCCACTGGTACCACAAAAAGCTAACCTCCAGCTCCTGTTTATGCCTCATTTATTGGAGGCAATGAAAGTGTGTTTCATGGAAGAATGAAGTTGCACAAAAAGCGAAAAACAACAGCAAGCTTTGTGGGACAGAGGTTCATCTCGTTTGTTCAGTTTGGTGAAATGAGCGCTGAACTAGACAATATGGTAGAAAATGTCAGCATTTGTCAGACTGTCAGTTGTTGGCTCGGTTCTTAAGGCAGGACAGCACAGTGATTCATTTGTCTGTTTATCTTAGCGTTCTCCTGACTAAATGGAGTTCCTTTTAAGTCAGAGGTAGCGTATCCAACGTAATAAACGTCCAGAAAGGGTCAGTGGAGAAATATGTAGGTTCCCCTGCAGTGGCTGAAAACAGGATGGGGTCCGTGTAGAGGGAGCGTATCAGTGTTTTGCTTGGTCGACCGGGTCTTCCTGTAGAGCGCCTCCTCTGGCAGCTGCGCCCTGACTCCCCTGCCCTCTCCGCTACCGTCAGGAGGAGAGCCACCCATGCCAGAGGACCCACTTCCTGTCTCAGGACCACTGGCCTTACGCTCACTTCCTTTCTCGCCTTCCTCCTCACCTTCTGTCTTACTCCTTAACTGCGTTTTATCACTGTCTTGAAACAGCATGTGATAGAACTTGGAGCAGGTCTTTGCGTTTGTTTTGAAGTTGAAGTCGACCCACTTTACTACATTTAACCCATCACTATGTTACTTTGAGAACAGCTAGTGTCATTCCCTTAATCCTAATAAAAACAAATTAACACTGTCATAAATTCTAATGCAATTGTATAGAACTGCAGTTTTACTAGAACTCACTGAAGTAGCATGTGGACGTTATTAGGGGTGGGGTAAGGTAATTTTGTCGCAGGATGTCTGTAGTGTTTATGGCCAGTTTTGCTTGGGAATAATTCCCAGAGATGGATGTGGAAATACTTATGCATTGCTATCACACATAAAAGTTTCATACACAGTAGACAACATTCACACAAGCAGGAAACATGTCCAGTGGTAATAATTAAACCATGTAAAACCTCATAGAAGGAAAACCGTTATGACTTTGTACGCCACACAGTATACAGACATTTTATGCCACATAACATTATAGTTATTTCTGTTTTACTGCTTATGAAAGGTTGGTGCAATGCAAAGGACAGCTGATGTTTTAAGATTTTCCAAACAACAAAATCAAATAACCAGATAGGAAATAATAATTTCAATAAAAAGTTTATTGCAAAACTTTATTGCAACGATTCATCTCTTTTTCTCTTTGTTCTGTTTCTTTTCTCAAGGTTTGCTACACGCGAGAGAAACGCCCTTCTACTTTACAATGGCCGCTTTAATGAAAAGCACGACTTCATAGCTGTGGAGATCATCGATGAGCAAATTCAGCTCACCTTCTCAGCAGGTATGTCTCTCTAAAGTGACATTGCTTGTTTATGCTGAATCATCATTTCCTAGCACAGCTCAGCCAAGTTATGAACAGTTAGCCATGGATTAATTTCTACCAACTGCCCGAGTAGTTAACACAATTTCTTATGTACCTCAAATGTACTGAATCAGCTAACTGTCTTGTTATATATTATAATGAACAGAAGAAAAATATAAGCTGCTATGTGTAGCTATGTGAGGTACTTTTGTCCACTGTATAGTAGTTTTGTCATACGGTGGGATATAAGCTTCGGTTAGTTACGTCAGAGCACCAAAAGTGCATTTGAGGTAGAGGAAAAATTGTGCAGACATCTGCCGAAGTGTGTCAGGTTTGTAATGGATGGGCTGCCTGGCTGTGTTCTCAGGTTCACAGGTGTAGTGTGGTCCCGCTGGGTGTGTTTTTATAGAGGAGGCTGAGCAGTTATTAAGACTTTATGAGTGTTAAATATCCACACCTCCACACTTTCACTGGTCACTGAAAATAGCTAACTCTGTACTGTAAAACAGTCTGCAGCTGGGGTGGTCCTGGAAGTCTGGTGCCTAGCACAATTTGGTGATTTCTCTGCTTAATAATAATAACCATATTTATTAACTAGAGTAAAATATAATATTTTTGTATTGTGATATATTAACAGCAGAACTGAACAATGTATAAAGAAGCCCATGTGCATGCACGATGTGGCTTCTCTGGCCCAGCAAAAAAACAATGCTATACCATTCATGTAGAATTTCCCAAGTCATTCATATCATATGTGGGTCTAAGATACTTGGGGCTATGTCTGTGACTGTGTGGTAGATAATATGTAAATATAATATTATTTTTCATGGTATCACTACAAGATGAGAAGATTGTTGTACCAAGACTTCCTTCTCATCGAATGCAGCTGGGGAGGGATGCAATAAGAATTGCTCACTACTACTTCGCCTCGCTGCTCTAAATCTAATTAAACTGAACTAACTTTCCTATTAGCAACAATGTATTATCCATTTAGCAATAACAAATCATCATATTGCCCACCGTCAAAGACATTTACATATGTATATGTCAAATATGCACACCAAAAATACACATTTCTGATCCTCCCCTGACTGATTTAAACCTTGAGGTTTCTTTCGCTGTCTTAATCAATCTTCTCCAAACAAAGAGATGAGGACATCACCATGCTGTGTGGGTTGTTGTCTGTGTTGTAACAGTGAGAGCTTTGCATTTTCTTCCACAAAAGTCTGGTGACATCACTGTTGAGGAGATTATGCAAAACTCAGAGTTAATGAGGAAAACTTCAAGAGTACGTCTCCAGGGCCCTGTTGAGATAGCCTGTGAACCAAGCAGCTCCTGCCATTGGTAAATATGGCTGTAAAGCCAGTGTAAATCTCCGTCGAGTGTGCTCCATAGCCATCTGAATGAACTCTATTGATGGCAAAGAAATCCCTGCCACTTGCATGCATGATGGATTGCCACTGTGTGAGCCTGCTTTGTGCTCTTGCCACTACATGACTCCAGACTGAACCAGCATGTTATTACTGAGCAGACAAAAGGGAAAGAAAGACATATTTGATATGGAAAGAGTTTTCCAAAGAAGAATGGCATGGAAGTTGAGGCTGTCACGTTCAATGATACTAGTAACCGAGTAACCTACTGACTATTTTGACAGTTAATTGAATCATCAAATTAAAGTTTTTAACGATATAGTTATGTATGTATTTAAAATAAGCCTCAGTAAGCATCAAGGGCAATTTTAATCAGTGGTCTTGGTCTAAAATAAATCTGGGTCTAGAATGCATTATGGTTTGTTGATTTGTTTTTAATCGCTTTGCTCTTTTTGTTTTCTCAGGAGAGTCTAAAACCACTGTGGCACCTTTCATACCTGGAGGAGTTAGTGATGGCCAGTGGCACTCTGTTCAACTCCACTACTACAACAAGGTAAGCGGCTGCTTGTTGTTCTTCTTGTGTTTATTCTCAGCCACTGCAGAGGTCATTCAGTTCCTTGTGTCCGTTTTCAACTACTTTCACCCCTTGGACACTGTTGTATCAGTGGACAGCTGTATTGATGCAAAGCATCAGGATTACTCCTTCATTATGTCAGTGTGATCAAACATTTGGCTGCTTCATGACGTGACAGCATAAAAACACGTTGAGCATTGCTATCAACCATTATAAGCGCTGTGTTGAAACGCTATGTTGTTTGCTGTTAGTAGACCAGAGATAAGATACCTAAATGTGATATGAAGATCAAATTCATGCATGACTAACAGTATGCCTAATTGGAGTCTTGCGTTTAGCTTAATAGCGCTAGTGTTTTTTTGTCATTGGAAGAAACTGAAAAAATCTGAATCTACTGACTCTGCTCTAAGGTCTAAATATTTAAGGAGGTGGGGGAGGGTTTGAACGGAGTGTTGGAAAGAGAGAGAGAGAAGGAGGAGGGAGATGGATAATGACAAAGATAGGAGTTGCCATTTTTATAGGGACTATGTATTGGCAAAATCTATTTTATTTAAAAATGTCTAAAATAGTCACAAGGGTTTACTGTTTAAACTATGTAGGACTAAAATTCCTATATGCTAATAACCTGTATAATAGTTGATAAATAATAACAGTAGTTACTAAGTATGAAGCCCTAAGATTAAGGATTTTATCACTTGTGCAAAAAAAAAAATTTGGTCTAAACAAGCAAGTTTAACTCGTAACACAGGGCTTCTCAGTAACTGGGCCTAGGCCCACAAGAGGCCCGCAAAGCACACTTTGGTGGTCCTCAAGCCAGTACTGAGTAAGACCAATAGTCCATAGTGGGGGTCTCAAAAATTAGTGAAAAAAGAACTGACATAATATTGAAAACAGCTATTTCAAATGTTCAACTGCTAAAAAATGTTCATTTTAAATACAAGTGGATACACCAAGGCAGGTTTGTCAGTTTTCTTATTTTTACCTCTAGAAACTCCCCTTGTCATTTTTCATTTACCACCATTCTGCTTGATTTCTGATATCCATCAAGTTTACCTGAAACTAATCCAGTGATATTTAACTGATATTTGAAAATTCCCCCAAAATGACATTTTTAAACTAAACTAGACAAAATTAGTTTTATCATGTGGACCTTTTGTGCTTTCTAACAATAGTCTTATGGCAAAAAGCCTTGATGACTTATATGACCCTCCCTCTAATAAGCAATCTCAGCTACATGTATCATCTTCATGCAAAAGCTGTCATTAGGACGGGATGCTCTGGACTGGCACATGGTTTTAAAGCCCCCCGGTACTGGGCTGTGGAGGGGTGGAACTGCATTCTCTGGTGTGATGGAGCTTCATTTTATACTTCTGGGATGAGTTGGAGTTGGATTTGTGATCTGGATCTGATCACCCAGCTTTAATAACTGACCTCACTAATGCAGTTGTGCTTGAATGCTATCAAATCCTTAAGATAATTTTTAAAAATGATCAGTTACATAACACTCTGTTAGCTGGTTACTCATGGCTGGACCAGACGAAAGATTATATTTGATCTGGAGACCACTGCGTTCATGTACAGTTTGGGAACGGCCTCCTTCCGTCACAATAGGCGCAAGCATCTTTTTACTTTCTTTTGATTGCTCTTTCCTCTGACCCCACAATGTCAGACACTGGACACGCTATTGGGACTTGCCAAACTTACTCCTTCAGTGTACTAGAGACAGACTCGTATTTCACAGGCACAGTCTTACAGCACGTTGTCTGGTTCTGGGTCATTTTTTTTCTTCTTTTTGACGCATGCTAACATGCTGGGATGAAGGGCGTTCCTAGATCAGCTTCTTTCCTATGCTTGATTATGAACAGAAATCCCGGGATATGGTTTATGTTTCTTGAAGACTATTATCTTGCTGAGCGCAAGTTAGGGGTCATTCTTAGAGCCTGAGACAATACAGCGCTCTCACATTTCAGTAGTGGTGCATGTTAACATCCTGCTAGAAACCTAACGTGTCCTTTCCTGTGCTGATGTTAATTAGTAGGGCCGTACCCTCAACACCGCTAACTTGTATAACAGCTGTGGTGGGTTGCTCTATGAATTCCTATAAAGCATGATAAACGGACTAAAAGGGCAAAAGGATAAGCACTGTTAATTCCATAGCACTGAAACTGAATGCCTGAGTATTAAGACATAGCATTGTGAAATGGCACTATGGTACATTGTCATTGTCGGCTTGTATCTGTGTCGTTTATCGCTGTTGTGTTTAGCAAGAAGTTACTGTAGCAACCACTGCGGTTGATTTTCATGTCGCCTGTCTGGGCAGGGTTGCTGTCCTAGCTGTTTGTTTTCTCATTTTCTGCTCCATGCTGTAACTATTGAATGCAACCTGAAACAAACTGCGCACAATTCAAATTTTTTGGTCAGTGGTTGGTGCCCAGTGGGTGTGAGGGCCACAAGCCAAGAATGAGTTCACATACATAGTTGTAGTACAACTTTCAGAAGTTACCTCCAGTGACCGCAGGAGCATGTTTGAATTGTATATGAATTGTTTTCCTTATATTAAGCCCAAGGCTGAAAGAATAATCACATATATTTGGTACCACGTTACGCTGTGTTGACTAACTAACGTGAAATAATACATTAACAATAATTACAACTAAACTTTAATGGACTTGTAACAACTACATGTTTGCAAGTTAAGTAAACATGTACCAGTTGTTACTAGTTTACTAAACATTAGTTAACCCTTGGTAATGTATTACTTCATGTTAAGTAAGGCATTACTTCATTACTTGTTCAGTACTTTACCACATAGTGTTATACCATAACAGCTGACTTAACCAGCAAGAGCAATGCTAAAGCAACCAGCAAGAGAGATGCTAACTCTTGCTGGTTGCTTTAATTAGCCATCATGACTTCAAACATTATGACCTTTATAATGTCAGTTAATGGTTATACTGCAGTACTGAAGCTGATATATATATATATATATATTATATAATAATGCAGATATATTTACATATTATAACGGAATGATGGTGAAGACTCTAGACTTCTGTGGATAATTGCCAGTAGAGCTCCACCTGCCCTGCTGCAGTCCATCCCACACACACACACTGCAGAAGGCATGCATGAGATGCTCTGGGTATGTCACAGCCTGCAGCTGCCATGGTTTATGGGTAGTGATTTATAGCACTGAATTGTTGACACACACTCACAGAGTGCCTTTCATTTGTACTTTGGAGGATGAGAGTTTGTGAGGATGTCCAGCAGCTGGTGAAGGCTCAGTGGCTGGTCAGGTCAAGAGTAAAAATGGCATTAAGATGCCATAAAGTGCCGTCTTGCAAGCAGGAGAATGACAGCAACAGTCTGCTCGTCTGGACCTTAAGCTCAATTTAGAACAGGGTCGCAAAGGTGACCTAATCATTTTATGTTATTATGATTACTCAGGAAATTAAAGCTTAATGTTAGCATGATTCAATTCAGTTCTGTTCTTTAGTTCGGTCCATAATTAATAATTAATAAAAACGTAATGCTGAATTATGCTACAGTAGTGTAACATAGACAAACAGTCAGCTAAAGCAATCAGATTTGGAGTTTTGACTTAAAGCACAAGTAACTTGGCTACCTTAAAATATAAATGTTGTTTTATTTTAAATAATGTATGTTAAGACAAACTGTTTTCTTAGCTTTATCCTTATAAGTTAAAATGACTTTATTTTCACTGTTCTGCATAATCAGCATTTAATTCTAGTATTCATTTAAGCCATTCTATCTTCAAAGAGAATGCCATTAAATGGTCATCTTGAAATAATGATGCATTGGTGCATTTTTATACCCCTACTTCAGACATTCCTCTGCAATCAGCTGAATCGTTGTAAACTTTCCATTCACCCAGAACAAGCTCAACGAGAAATCTGCCGGTGGATTCTTGTGGATTTCTCTGGAATCTGACTGTACTTTTGCAGCCTTTTTGGAGCTCTGCTAAGCTTAGGAGTGCTCACATGGAGATGGAGTAGACCAGCCCCCCGTAATACCCCACCACTGATTGATGGGGTCAGAGGGTGAACATACAGAAATGCCCCGACACACCCTCATCTGGCCCTCAGAGAAGCAAGACTGCCTCTGCCCTGACCCTACAGGTCAAAGGTTCACATGATCAACGACATGCTAACACTCACACTAGGCAACAGCCTTTGTACTGGCGATTTAGCAGTTGTTCCTTTTAAGATGTGTCGGGCAGGAAATTCTGGCCTGAAATTCTTGCTTTATTTAAGCTGTGAGGTTCCTCTGTGGGTTGACGGGCAGTTTGGGACATCTCAGCCAAACAGGAAGGCCTCAAACGGAGAGATATTCTTAGGCGACAAAGTTTTTGTTTCAGTTTTTCACATTTGCGTGGTAGGAAGTGGACGTCATCTCTCAGGGAAAGAGAGAACTTCAGCTTGAAAGGAGGCTTGGGGATAAAATAAGCCCCACTCTGGAGTCCCTGTCACTTGGCTCTTATACAGTGCTCCCATATGGAAACCTTGTATCTTTGTTTTTTTTTTTTCAGATTTCATTTTAAACATTTCACTCTGCAGACTGTACAGTCCATATACAGAAGTTAACCTACAAAAACAGGCTGATTGGAATCTGTTGTCTTGGGATGTCACAGAAACCAATGCATATACATATATCCAGTGTGCAAAATGTCCCTGGTATTTGGGGGTCCCATGTTGGCTAGTTACTCGAGCATTGGCTGAACTCACTCGCCATAATAATAATAATAATATAAATAACAACAAATAACTGGAGCCTTTCCTCGTTTGTATTTCACCATCTGTCTTATCTGGACAGCATAATTCCTTTTAAATTTTTACTTTTCAGACATTCATTGGGCTATTGAGGTTAATTAAGGCGTCCTAGATCCCTCCAGGACCCTCTGTATATATGCACCTTGCAAATATCCATCTTTTCAACCTACAGCAGTTCAGCTCTGTCCATTCTTGTTGTTTCAACCTGGACAGCTTTTTTTATAAGGAGACCAGTATACACAGGGTAGCTGGTCTTTTGTATATCACTCTTAAAGGCACAGTGACACAAGAATTATTATTTTAAAATTAAAAAAAAAAACAAGAATGGTTTGATATACAGCCTCTTCAGTATTGATCTGTTACATATGCAATGTCAGAACGAGCCCTGCCATAACAGCTAAACTGTGCAACAGCTAAAGTAAATGTTTAAACCTGGATAAGCTTACAGGATGTGTGAGCATGTGTTGTTTATTCGTGTACAGCCATCCTATTTGGCCTTAGTAAAGTCATTAAATAGGATTTCTGACTGGCCCATAGATTGTGCTCTTTCTATCTGCTTATTACTTATAATGACTGTATGGTTTTAAAGGAGTCATTATGTTTTAACATCTTTTTGTAAGTCTGCTATCTTTGAAACGATTACAGCCAAGGACTGTGGCTTAGGCAGCATGTCCAGTTCACCTGGTCTCACAGTTTGTTAGAACACATTTTAATATTTAATTAGTATACCAAAATGGTATATTCTAAGGGACAGAAATTCCAAAAATTAGCATCCACCATTGCATGTTATTTATACACTATCGCTGTATCTATTCGTATTACTACGTCCTTACACATATTTATTTTATGTGTTATGACCTTGGTTTAGACACAACAGGGCTGCCTTTAATAAAGGCCAACTGCAGTTCCTCTCTGAACTGCTTTCTGTCCACCAAGTGCAGAGGTTATCAACACAGACTCTGCTGTTAAACATTTTTACCAACGGTCCGTTGGTACTTCACAGCTGGCTCTGGTTTTACTAGTGTCTGCTCATAATTTTAAAGAGAGTTTCTCCACCCTGCCCTCTCCTTTACACACACGTGCATCCACACACCTGTGAGAGACAACAGAGAAAACGAGGGCTGCTCCGTTAGACTCTAATTGAGGCTTTCTCTCTGGTCTACCCAGGACAGCCTGCACCTGCTGGACGCCAGTGGGGTGCTGCGTGTCCCACTGTATACAGCCTGGCTGGAGCTGACCCATAAGGAGGTACAGTAAGCTGTCCCGTAAACTAGTCTAGCTCTAGCTGTGCGGTGGCGGTGCCGAATGAGCTCTACCTCTGTCCCTCTGCGTCCTGCTGGCTTTCAGGGGCAGCAGTGCTTGTATCAGGGTCAGTTTGGTGTAGAAATACATAATGGAACTGATCTTAGGTCAGTCCTCCTAGGCCAAGTCCTCCTAGGACCACATATATGCCTCTGGATGTAGACATGTAATGTGCATTTGAAAAAGACTTTTTTTGATCATGTTTAACATGTTTGAAGAACACAAGTGAAATGTTGATGGATTACCGGTTAAGTGCTGGATTCTTTTGTATTCATAATTTGGCCTATGAAATGGATGGTTATTAGAGGTTTCCGGTTTTGGATTGTGTTTGTGTGCTCAGAGATTTTTATCTTGAAAAAGATTTTGCAGCTTAACAGGCAAAATAGAGAACATGGTATGAAATGTAGTGATTCGTATTGATTGCATGTAGAATGGCTTGTGGAATCATTGTACTTTGGAGGAGTGTAAACTATCGCCTTTGTCTCAGAAACCTTTTCCCTTTGAAAGAAAGATTGAAGAATCTTGCAAATGATTAATGGCATTTTTATTGAGTGACTGTTGGCAAGAACCATCGGGACAGACATAGTACACATATCATATCAATCAGCAGTGTCAATCCACAATGATTTGGAAACCTATTTATATAATTTGATATTTGCTTTAAAAAATATAAATATCTGTCCACTGATATTTGATGATATTGTACTCTGGAGATGCAGAACGTTGGCGATGCTGGCCTATTGTGCCAAAATATCAATGTTTTAGTCATTTTACCGTACTGGTAATGGTAAAGTAATAATTGTTATTTTTGTCCTACCATATCAGTATCATCATTAGCCTCCAATTCCTATACGAGTGTATTCCTAACTAGCAGGACATACCCTCGCTAGCTATACTAGTCTCAAACATCCTTTCATTGTAATAAGCCATAGAATAAACCACAGTCAGAGTGGTTGTATTTTCATCTCACAGACTCTTATGTCTAACAATTTCTTCTATTCTGAACTGTATCTGATCTATTCTAGTAGTTGGTACTTGATCTTGATTTTTTTTTTGTTAACATAACTGTTTATTGTTTTCTCTGTATTCCACTTTTGTGTAAATAGTGCCCCTACCTACATGTGTGAATCGTTCCATGAAGCTAATTGAAACGAATTGAGCTGAATTAAACTGAATCCTGGTCCAATTTTACACTGAATTGATTCCTATATGAATGTATTTAAATTGAATTAAGGAGATGTGCATCTTTCAGGATAAATAACATGTATAACACAAACTTGTGAAAAAAGAAGGAAACAACAGACGGAAGGAGGAAGAGGGAAGTCTGAAGCACAGGTGTGTGTTTGTTGTACGTAACATGGGGTTTGAATTGCAGCGGGTCACTCTAAACCACTCTGAAGCACTCTAAAGCAAAGGGCATCGGCTCTATAAGCTGGTAGAACATTTCTCCAATGACACATTTCCCTGCCAGCAGTGGTCAGGTGACCGCTGGGACAAGCAGCATTAAAAACTCTCTGGAATATTATCTGCTCCTGACACCGCCTGCCCTCACATGGAACACCAGTGTGGCTTTTGGCAGTGGTGGGATTTGCCTTTGACCAGTACTTTGCTGTTTTGAAGGATAAACCTGTCAAAGTTTAGAACCCTTTCTTTCTTAAGCTGAAAGAGCTGGTGGTCAGTCTTGGTAGTCTAACCAACTGCTTCATATTCAGTCAGGTGGCACTCGCAAGGACGTTTAGAGAGGGTTTTGGCTGGGAAAGGGGAGTAAACAGAAGTCATTTACATATATCATGTCCTGTATTAACATATCATGCTTCAAGTCACAGTACCAAAAACAGCCTGTTTGCTTTGAATGGATAAAGAGACTTTGGAAAAGGATGGACAGACTTAGAAAAAGCCACACCCCTGTTAGGAAGGAAGCCTGATGTCATATCAACCGGCACAGCTGTGTCGCGTACGGTCTCACATGCGCAGCAGAGCACAGAGGCAGATTTTACTGGAAGGCAGACACATTACAGATATCTATAGAAGATTTATGTGTACTTTAAAGTGAATGTGTTGTGCATCGTTGTGTCATGCAAAAGATAAGCTTGAGTGAGCGACTCAGTCTGCATATTTCTCGAAGTTAATATTTATTAGATGTATAAAATTATTGGTTGAACCATCTTGACCTTTTCTCTTTTGGACAGCAGAACATGTGCAATTTCCAGTAGGTATATATAATAATAATATTAGGTCTGATATGTGGTGCATATAAGTACTGGTCCTTTTTTACAGCATTGGTCCTTTTACACCGATGGTTAGCTCCAGTGCCATACCCTTTGACTAATGAAATACGACTGGATGTGGAATGTATGAGTGGGACATGAATCACTCAACTTTCTGTTAATCCTCCACTTCCTTGAAATCATCTAGACTGGTATCTAAACAGCCGTAGGCCGTAGCTACGGAGGCTAGTTTACCTTCCTCTAACGCAACCATTCACACACACAGAGTAGTGAAAGTCTGCTGCAGATTATTTATGTTGGCATTATTACATATGAAACTGTTCTGTCATCCGGAATTAATCCTGGTGTGAAAGATCAGTTCACTAATTCGCCTGACGTATGTGCAGGTTAATGATTTCCTAAAGAAACCTGTTTTTTTTTTTTTCCTAATGTCAATTTACATTATTTATTTTACACTATTATATCATTAACATGTTTGCCATCTTGTTCTTTCCTTTTTGTCTTTGTCCTTTCTAAGTTGGAGATAGTATGAATTAATATAAATTATTTCTGATATATAGCTCATTGAAGCATAGGTGAAATTCAGTGGAAAGTATGAACTTGTTTGTAGGTGGAATTTTTATTAGCATTTGAATTTGATGAAAGGTCATTAACTTTAAAAGCTAGTTAAAAGAAAAATGAAAATGACATAAGTGCAATTACAAAAGTAAATATGTTTATGCACACAACTGTATACAACTGTTAAATTGTATTGTAACATATAGCAAAACCACAATAATATCTCTAGACTTTTAAACAACACAAAGACCATGACATTTGAGCGCTAACTGGTCATAGCTGATTTATTTGATGTGCCTGACATTAAATAGAAACTGAGTCTGGAGATTGGCTGCTCTCCTTTGGTGCCATTCACTGCAGTAGGCTCATGCTAGAGGAATGCATTCTCGTTCAGCAGGAATGACTTCTAAACATCAAGACATCTCGATTTTCTTTCCCTCTTGTGTATTTGTATGTATTTTGTGGGTATATCAATGTGTAACAATACAGCCTCCGTTCATACCAGTTAAAATTATAGTATAGAGTGTAGCTCAATATGAAGTAGATATATCTTTTTAACTCTTTCACTTCTTCAGAAGGCTGAGTTTTGGATTTTCCACCAGAGGAGTATGTTTTTTGCCTTTATGTAACTGAATGTGTCATATGTCTCATTTTATATCTGGTTTGAAAGTTATGTACACTCATCAGTATTGAAAAATTATTAAATAAATAAATAAATTAAATATTAAAGATTTATTTATTTATTTTATATAATAATAATTATACACTTGTCCCACAACTAGGAAAGTATTACTGACAGAGCAGATGGGGCCAGTGCCCAAGGGCTTTTGACTGCCCAAGGCCTAGGAAGCCTAGGAAGCTTAAAATTCACAGACAGTCCATTACAGGTTAAAAAAAAAAAAGATTAATGAATTGCCCAGAAATTAGTATAACCTAAATCTCCTAAACAACCAAAATGTGATAAAAATAATAGACCTTGTAGATTTGTTTTCATCCTTTCCCTTTTTTATTCTATTATTTTGTCCTATTATAAACAAACGTGTCATTAAAATGATGTTTACCGGTCTTTTACAGATTTTTTTATATCTGATGAAAGAAGTCACATGACAAGATACATAGTTACATAGGCTACTGTGTGCAGGTGCGCAGTTTCAGCTGCCCAGCTCTCTTCTTCCAGATAGATGTCTCTGTCAGTGTCCCGCTACACCTCCATCAGGAAATCCCCACTTATTGCCTTCATCTCTCTCTCTTTTGCTCCTTCATCTGCAGATGAGACCTCTTCACTGTCTCTGAGTACCAGATTCCTCACACTCTGTATAGCGTGACTAACCACCCTGTTACGTTTGACCTGAGTCACCTGACTTGAGAGAACAGAGGTTTCCCATGCAAGTGTTTTATCAGCAGTGATGTTCGCAGACTCACCCCCTTCTATACGGCACTAACCCAGATTTGTTATTATCTTAAACATTCTCTTTACTAAACACCCTCTGATGTAAGATATTGTTTCTAATATAAGCATATAAGGCCAGGAAATGTAATAGTGTTTCACTATATACTGTTGGTTAATGGTTATTTATTATTATATGATATTTACTATTGCAGCCAGGATAATACAGAGGCCTGCAACAAATAACTACAGACCCATATATTATAGTTTCTTTGAGTGAGTGTATGTACCTAGATAAAAAGGTTAGAATCTACATTGTATAAGAAATAATATAAATATAAATCTGTAGAGTTTAAACAATATTTCTGTTAAATAAAACTTTTATTTTTAGTCCTCAGACATCATTTTTGCCTTTTCTGAAACCCACTCTGGTTAAAAGGATATGGCTCGAACTAACTTTAGCTTGTCAGCCCTGATTTAGCATTAGCTTTGCTGACACTCGCATTAGCTTTAGTTTTACGGGTTATGGTTTTAGTGTTAGCTTTTCTGATTATAGCTTTAACATTGGCTTTAGCATTAGCGTTAGCTTTGCTGGTCATCAAATTAGCGTTAGCTTTGCTGGCCATGGTATTACCATTAGCTTTTCTGGTTGTGGTATTAGCCTTAACTTTTCTGGTTGCCTAATGGGTGTTAGGTTTTCTGGCCTTTTAATCAGTGTTAGGTTTTCTGGTTGTGCTATTGGTGTTAGCTTTGCTGGCCCTGGCCGTGGCACCAGTTTCGCTGCTGCTGGAGGTGCAGATCAACTTGTCAAGTGAAGTTTGTGTTTGTAAGTGAGGTAAGCCGAAGTGAAGTGGATACCGAGATGAAACTGGAGAAGGCTGTGTAGCCTTTTTCCTTCTTCCAGGTTGTTCGGCACATTAAAGGAACAGAACAAGACAAAAGCCGCTGTCCATCTGCATCTTTCTGGAGCATGGCCGAGCATTGATAAATGGACCATGTTATTGAGACAGGTCCTCTGTAACATATAGGACTGAAAGTGTGGCTCTTGTCCTGTGGGGCAGAGAACAACACAGTGCTAGCTGTATGCCCCAAGGGTGTCTGTGTGAGTGTGTGCCTGTATGGGGCCAGGCAGGTTCCTTTTAATTATTCACCACTCTAGGTTTACACTGCCACAGGGAGGGTGAGGTAATGGTGTTTGAACTTTGTGTAAAAAGGCTTGGGGAACAGGACTTTTGCAACAGAAGAGGGATGTGATGTTCACGCACAAACATGCATATAATACTAGTCAGAAGTGTGGACTCACCTGTGGACTCAGTATTTGACATTATGACATTTATTTTACAAAGTTTCCAAAGTACAGTTCTAAATTGGATTACGAAGCTTCTGAAAGCTAGAGGACTTACTGGAACTGCTACTCTTCCAAGAAAAATTCTCCAGGGTGCATCATTCCTAAGATATATTCTTTTACATATGATGTCCTTAGGTGTTATATACAACATCATTGATGCCAAATGGTTAAAAAGCCGTCCAGGCAGAACTAATGAAGGCTGACTCAGTAGACTCAGAATGTGAACATGCAGGTTTCAAAGGTTTTAAAACATGCCATTCACTCCATAAAGTCCATTTATGAACAACAAGGTTCAAACACATCACTTTTGAGGCTACTTTGAAGAATCTAAAATAGAAGATCCTTGCATTAGAATCTTTGTATTGTGAAAAAGGAAGAAAACCGGTCAATAAGTTGGAGTGCCCAGACATAGTGGTGGCCTCTGTGAGTGTCGTGCCTTACCAGAAGATACATGGAAGAGCTTTGGGAGTAGTGGGGTGGGAGTGAGGTTGCATTTCCTTACTCTAACCCAAATAAAATCACACGCTCTCGCTCACTGCTTCCTTTATTATGAAAATAGCCCAATCGGCCTTCGACGCCTCCGTTGTGCATTTCCTGCAGTGACCACCCTCCAGACATGCTCAAAAATTCACTGCATTCTTGGCAGTGGTCCCTACGGTTGTACGTAGCAAGTATTGTTCCTTCAGCAAAAAAAGAGAAAAGAATTCTAATTCAGACAATTCCTTTCAAATGTAACCTATCAGCCAAGATCTGTTTGTTTCTGTCTGAAGTTTGCTTCTTTAGTTTTGCACTGGAGCTACAAGGCTGATGTGGCTAATAAGCATGCATCAGTATGACAAAATTAGCACTTCAAGACAAGATTACTACTGCTACTGATTTTAACAGTGCAACCTGATATTGCTTTACAACTCAACACAGGCTGATTCACATGCTTTATGATTCCATCATGCAGTTTGCAAGGTGCCAGTAAGTTTCTGTCACTTGTTAACTGCATTAGCCTCATTGCTTCAGTGCCAAGCCATAGAAGCCACACCAAACCATTTTGTGGTTGAGGAGCTACATTTAGAGTAAGGAACCAGTCATTCAAAATTCAATTGGAACCATTTTGATATCTGGATATGCGGTAGCGTGCTAACATTCTTTCTCTTGTTATTTTTTCTTGATTTCTTTATTCCAGTTATGTGTGTAAGCCGATCTATTAGTGCCCTTTCCCACTAATCCCAAACAACAAAGTTGTCTTCCTGCTGAGTGACAGGCCGAATGGGTGTAAGAGTATATTTTGGCTTGTCAGTCTGAGCTGTCTTAAGGCGGTTTGTCTCAAAGCTGAGGCTTCCGCACAACTGTAAGTGTCAAATCAGAAAACTTTTCAGAAACTTGAGCTGGGCCTCTGGGCAAAACAACTGAGCTTCATAGCAGCTATAGTATGCTCTCATGTAAAAACTTGTGAGGAGCAGAAATGTAGCTGACTTTTCACCAGTAACAGGCGATCTGTTGGCCTTTCCAGATCTACATCATTGATCCTTGGACTGTGACATATGGTTCTGGCTACCTGTTTCCCAGCAGGTCCTGAAGCTTGTTGTAAACACTTATTAGGTTATTTGATCTTTGTTGCTGGTTTTGTTTTTGGACTGCTAGAATTAAACCTACATGAAGATTTCCAGAAGGCCCAGTGATGTTGTCTAGACTTAAGATTTATTGTGACTAGCCTAGCTAGCACACATTATACATAATCCCATTAGACAGATTACAGACATAGAGGAGGCATGTATTTCTCGCCCTTCAGTAAAGAAGCCAATCAACCTCTTAAAGGAGTATGCTTGGAAATAACCACCTTGCGTGTGTTATGTATGCCAAAAATAACAAGATTTTAGTGATTTGGAACATTTTTTAAATGTTAGACTGTCTTCTCAGTTACATATTGAGATTCAGGTTTCACCCTGTTCAGGTAGATATGAGTCTGGTCTTGTAGGTGTGGAATAACTGCCCAGGGGTGATGCTAAGAAAGCTGCCAAGTGGACAGATAAGGACTTAACAAGGAGTTAATGAGGAGTTTCCATGGTTGGGTAGAATTGAGTTGCAGTGTTATTTCAGTATTTTTTGTTTTATGTATCACACAGAGGAAACTTGTACATTCAGGAACAACCAAATCCATATCATCTCTTTCCCCTCTCTTTCTTTCGTTCTTTTCCTTTTTCTCTCTCGCTCACTCACACAAACTCTCAAACTAAATCTCTCTCATACTCTATCTCAAACACCCAGTTCTTCTCTTTCTTTCTGTTTCTTTCTGTCTCTCTCTCTCTTTCTCTCTCTCTTTCTTCCTTTCTCTCTCACTCTCAAAATCTGTTTCTCTCTTACAAACTGTATCTCTCTCTCTCTCTCTCTCTCTCTCTCTCTCTCTCTGTCTCTCTCTCTCTCTTTCTCTCTCTGTCCCCTTCTCTCACTCTGATTCACTCTCTCCCTCTCTCATTCTCTCTTCCTTTCCCTCCCTCTCTCCCTCTCTCACCTCCTGATCTCTTCCTTCTCCCTCTTTGTCACAAGCTGTGGGGATCAAGTGCGTTGCCATGGCGCCAGCAAGCCTATCGTCTCCAGAGACAAGTGTTGGGAGATGAAGGGGGAATTGTCAACACCTGAAAGGGCGAAAGACAGAGAAAGACTTGGGGGAATGAAGGAAGGAAAGAGAGAGGCTGTGGGAGAAAGCCACATTGCAGATCTGAATGAAGAGTGTCCCAGATATTAGTGTAATGAATTATTAATGAAGGAATGAAAGAGTAAGGATGCCAAATGGTTCAGAGTGTGCAGACAGAGGCATGAATATGCAGTCGGGGGTAGCAGATTTGGAGTTAGAGGACGTGGCTGTATGTTCCTTGCCTGTTTGCAGTTTTCACTTCGCTTGCAGGCAGCTGAGCTGAAGCTAGTTTTCCCTATATGATGATTACACTGTTAGGTGTCAAGTCAATATTCTTTGGAGCTGGAATGCTGCAGCCAGGGGCGATCTCGTCCCGCCTCATTGGGCTGATTAACACATGCTGCTATTCAGGGAAGAGCTTAAGAGCAGATTGGCCTTTTGAAGAGCTGTTGTGATCTGACAGCTGGACAAATAGTCACATATCCACTATGGATCTCAATATGTTCCTGTTAGGAGTACATGTATGTGTGTGGTGTCTGCCCAACTGCTGCAGTAGTGCACATTTCAGTGTGGGACCCCCATTGGCCACATCTGCGCTGAGACGGCCCTTACAGGACCCAACTGAAACCTGATCTGACACCTGCTGTTCACTCCCACACCTTACTGATAAAAACACCACCATGATAGATCTCATAGGGGAGTGAGTAATATTGAAAATACAGATATACTCTCCTTGAGACCACACTCATCAAAGCCCCTCGATGTAAACCCACTACCACCTGGGTTCTTTTAGGTGTGCTTTGAACATATTGTGCAGTCATTCCAGACCAGTGTTTGTATGGGTATTTTGAAGCATCTGTGTATTCCTGTAATCCAAAGAAAGCTAATTATTTGGTCAAAATAATGCACAACAGTGCAATCTGTTTATAGGACATTGGAAGGTGTATTGCAGATGTGCTACATAGCAATACAGTTACAATATCAGTATTCTGTCCGCATCATGCTGCCCTTACTCAAATAAGACAGGTAAAGTTTTGAAGTTACCGTGTTGCTCCCCAGGGCGGCAACCTCAAACAAGCTGGCACCTGTTAGTTTCAGAGACCTGTGGCATGCTGCCAGAGAGTGAGGGGTGTAGATATGTTTCACCATATGCATACTATGTTACATATTGTTATCTTCAGTACCTTTTAATCTCACAGTGGTAGCAGAAAATTCTTAATCTGTAATCTAATATAAGGAAATTATTTCCAAGCAGTTTAAAAACATCTAATCTGTATATTATGACATATACATATCATATAAATAAATGATTGGATGTCAAACTATGGAAAATATATATATATAGATTTGTATATATGTGTGTGTGTGTGTTCATTCATATATTTTAAAAAAATAAAAAATAATAAGCTTAAAATTATTATCTTGTATGTGTGGTATATGTGTAGTAATGTGGTAAGTTGTCATATATATATTTCATGATATTTGAATGACAACTTACCACTACATACTATTACTACATATATACCACATATATAATGACCATACAGTATATTAAATTTAAGCTTGCTTTATTTATTTATTTGTTTATTTTTTTCTTTGCCATTTCAGTTCCAGTTTCAAATATACATAAGGAAGTAATATACAAGTGGGATCTAAAAATCTGATACCAGTATTGAAAGTCTGATCTCACAAAATCTGAAAATGAGAATTTTGAAAAAGAAATGGAAGTAAATTGACGAAAACACATTAAAGATTCTGGTCAGACTTTATTGAGGTCTATCTCTTCCATTGAAGCTCATGTTCAGACGTCTCTCCGGTGTATTTGATCTAATCATCAGAGACTTTTGCACAAACCTGTGAAGCTGATGCCAACTGTCATTAAAACCAAAGGAGGACTCAAAAAACACTAAGATATTCCAAAACTCATGTTAAAATATCACGTGCCAAGATTCTTCATTTCACTCAACTTGTTTTCCTGATTATCATGTGTACTAAAGTTTAACATATTTAATTATTTTTCACCAGCCGCACCTTTTTGGACAGTATGTTTTAATTCCACAGACTGCAGTGGGATTGATCTATGTTAATCTTCTTTTTCTCTGTCTCTCGGTAGTGTGAGTAGTCTAGCTTCTGTTTCCGGAGAAATTCAGAGGTGGTGCATGCCCTAACAGGATTCTCTGCGGCACTTATGCAGCTTGTTTGGCATCCCACATGTCTGTTACCTGCCAGTATCGGTTGCCGCCAAACCACCTGAGGAGAGTCTGGCACGGGCCTCAGAGGGGCCACCGATTACTTGCTGCCTTTTGAAGGCATGCTGATGGGTCAGATCCACACCGCAGTCTTATGATAAGCCCCCAGTTCCGTGCCCGTAGTTCAGGTGTGTTCGGAATTGGATTAGTGGAAGCCTTGGAAGTGAATGGCACCAGATGAGTCATTCTGTGGCCAAGTTGTTGACGTTCCATCTAGTTGTTTTATGTGAATCACAAGCTGAACATAGTTGTTTATCAAGGAGTTTGCTTGGAGCAAACATTACTTCTGACAGAATTAAACTGAGGCTATATGTGAGCGCTCTAATCTTCCGATACGGACAAATTTGATGCCTCGGGTGACTCTGGGTAATGTTGTTCTTTCACTGCTGTAGACACTGGAGGTTTTGTTCATTCTTTTACCTGCTGAGTGAGAGCCTGCCAGGGATGCTAATCCAATGCAACTGGACCACAGCTGTGCCCTGTCTTTCAGCCAGTATTTTTAAGATATGCCCAGCCCTATTACATTCATACCTTGTGAAAAAAGCTCTATCTGTGCCCATTAGAGCTAATTAATAAAAACTATAACACAATATGCGCATATTCATGTGGTAATATTCACATGACACCCTAATAGCTTTTGTAACTGCCATAACATTCTTGAACACAGTTCTCAGTGATGTAGACACTGTTTATCATTCCTTTCTCTCATGATCTTTCTGCTGGAAGACTGTGTAAAAAAAAAAACACAGCAATTTTCCCCTGTGTTAGTAGCCAGCGTGTTGTTATTCTACTCCCCTGAGAGCTTGATTAAGAGGCTAGATAAATGACTCTGTGAAATCAAGCGCTGTGGAGCTTAACTCTTAAATCAAAGCTTAGGGCATGCCAGCGAGGCTGACTCGCTTGACCCTGCCTGTTGTTGACTGTGTCGTACTGTACGGTACATGGTACATGCTTATGAGGGAGCTGGCACATGCTCAAATGCGCTTTCAGCTTCTGAAGGAAAACCAGCACTACTGGAAAAGTAAATGTATTTCTGGTTTATGGTGGTTTGTGAACTTTACCTGAGTATTTTTTTGTTTTAGTTTGGATTTAGTCAGAATTGCTTAGGATTTGAGCAGAACGGCCCTAAAGCAGACCTGTGTATTTCAGTGTGGTGTTTTGGTCGTAGGCCATGGTTTGTTCTCAAGTTCCAAAAGTTAGGCAAAAATCTAATTTACATGTATTTCTCTTTAATGCGGTTGAATTCAATTAGCCAAGACATGTTTGGTGTGTGAAATTTGTCTCAGTGTGTGAAAATTAGGCTAATGTAGTAATGGAAGCCGGACAGCATAAACTGCTCACCTACAGCGTCACACACTTGCATCAAACTATCACAGGTATTCAAATAAACCAGAATCAGAATGAAACGCAGGTTTATTGGACAAGAATGTTGACCCACACAAGGTTCTGGCCACTGGTGATGCTAGTATTAAATGCAATATACAGGAAATATACATAATATGGTAAAGTCCTTTTTGAAACCTGCCTTCTGACACTGTATACTTTCATCTACAAGCATGGACAAAGGCACATTTAGCGAAGCTAAGAACAGTATTAGCTGTACTCTTGCTTACTTTTTGGCGATGGGCAGTAGTTCATGTGCAGGAAGTGGGACACTTTCATGAACTAGAGTCACTTCATTGTGTTAACCGCAGCTAACATTTGTCCGTCAACAGAGTACTTCCACTGGGACATGCGGGACAGGTGTTCATTTCAGACCCTCATCCAACAGAGGCGCTCTGGGGCTCAGGAAAGGGGAAGGATGCTAAAAACAGTCCCAAGCTAAAGGCTACATCTCTGAGCAGGCTGCATGCCAACAGCCCTGGCCTGCTTGGAGCTTTTCGACTTTCTCTTTTATTTTTTTCACTTCTTTCAGCAGCACTTGGCCCAAAGCCAGTGGCCTTAATAGGATTTCAGTACTGGTCACTTCCCTACAAAGAGGACAAGAAGCAGGATATGATTTCACTGCCCTTAGTGGTGTCTCTAAAGATGAATATTGCTGATCTGGGATCAGTTTGAGTATGCCTGTAACAGTGTGTGTCTGTCAGATGGCATTGTGACAAGCTGTTTTATCTAAAATGTAGGCAATCAAGTGTCTGAAGTTGCTATGAGTACTGTACAGTGCCCTGCATGTAGTTCTCCATCATTAATGACTTTTAAAAATAATGGTTAATGCTAAAATCTTATCTTATTATAAAACAGTGTCTCAGGGTTCAGCCAGTACATTTATTAATTTGTTAACCTACTTGGTTTCCATTGCGACCCCTTTGAACACAGTTCTGAGTACAATCCTTCTTTATCTTGAAGCTCCAGTACAAAACTAAAGGAGCAAAGACATACTCAGATACCCTAATATGTCTAAATATCCCAAATGTGTTGGAATAACGTGAGACCAACTGCTAGCCAGCTTTGTTTTGTCCGGTCTCCTGCCTTTAAAAAACAAAACAACATGGCTGAAGATAGCCATCTGGATAATAACTCACGCCCTCATATCCTGCTGCTAATACGCTGAAAGAATGCACCAAAATATGAGCATGCTGATTTAGGTCTGGTCTCATTAATCAACTATTTTAAGGACTTTCTGACACACCATGACACACTCAGCTCTTCAAAGCCTTTGTTTGCTCCGGCCCCCTGATGGGACATCTCTTGCTGACCACACCTCGATGCTTTCAGCCATCACATTCTCTCTGTTGTGGCACTTCCTTAGGAAAAGAGATCAAATATGCTCACACACACACACACACACACACACACACACAGATAGGAAGGAGTGCTTTTGTGTGTGAGAGACAGCGGAATAAAAAGAAAAGAGCAAAAATAACCAGCGGAGTCGAGCGTCAGAGGGTTAAAATTGTCCAGTTGTTGAAAAAGGCTTTGGTGGAAAAAGAGAGTGTTTTTAGGTGAGGAAAAAAAGGGACAGGGCAGTAGGAGGGGCTGTGATAGGACTGATAAAGGCCTCAATGCTGTGGAAACTGTGTCATGCTGGAAACCAGCATAGACAACATACGCTGAAAGAGTGGACAAATATATAACAGCACGATACATGAAAATGATTTTCACTGACTCTTTGTAATCTGTCCCAATCAGTCTTTTTGATAAGCTGCAGTTGTTCGCTGTCCTAGAAATACTGACAGTACCCATGATATATACTCTCACACTCTCTCTTATGCTTTCTGACTCCTTTCTCTTCTCCCCTTTCTTCTGATCCCATCAGTATTTGATATCTAAAACTAATGCAAGTGAGTGTGCGTTAAAACACAGTTTAACAAGCTGCCCATATCAGCCCTCAGCCAGGTGTCTACAGACACCGGATAGATATCGGTTCAGACTCAGCCTCTACTGTAAACAGTCTTGACTCACTTCAGCTTTCATCTGTGTGCATTTGAATGTGTGCATGTACATGCATGGTCATTGTCTTACGTTTTCAGCTCGACATTGTCCTGACTTTGTAGAGCCTACGCACTGTTAAAAACCTCCTGTCTTGTTTTTGCCTTAATATTTTGAGTTAATTTTGTGCTTTTAGTTTAGTTATCTTTTTTTAAAAACACCTTTTTACTGTGCAGGAGCGACAAGCTGCTTCTCACAAAAGGTCCATATTTCATTTATAATATATGAACAAAAGTGTGGGACATACAAGTATTCACGTATATAACACATATGAGACATTATTATCTATGTGATGTTATTACATATAAAAACTTACATATCATTGCTGTTGGAACATAACCAGTTATGGCTAAGGCTGCGGTCCTTTACACCACATCGTTATAAAACAAACCTGTGGCTGGGTGTGTGTGCGTGAGTGTTAATAGCTGCAGTGAGTAAGTTGCTGCAGTTTAGCGGCTCTTTAGAGCACCACAGATACAGTCACTATTTATCCCTGCACCTTCACGTTCAGGCTGAAATCACTGTGAGAAAATATGAAATGTCTCGCTGTCTTTCCCTGAAGCTTATGAGGAAATACTTTCAGGAAATAAAACTTCACTGTAAAAAAATACTTTTTGTATCAATAAGATTAGCAGGCCTAATAATCTGATTAGCCAATCTGAGCCTAATATTGGATATTAAAGCTCTTAGGACGATTTCGGCAAGACTTTCAGTGTATTATAACTGCTGACGTTACGTGAGGTGACTTGTTGGTACAGAACTGTTTTTTTTTCTGTATAACTCGTGTGTTTATTCGAGTATCTTTACAGTTCACATCATGCCTTACATTAGTTTTTTGTGCAGTGAATTGAGACTGATCATGTGACTCTCTCTGTTTGTTCTGCAGCCGAACATTGGGAGGTTGGGGATTCCCCACGGCCCGTCAGGAGAGAAGGTAGCGGTGGTGGCTGTGGATGACTGCGATATTGCCATGGCAGTGCGCTTTGGGAGCCAGATCGGGAACTATTCCTGTGCTGCACAGGGCACACAGACCGGACAGAAGAAGTGAGCCCCTTTCTCTGTGTATATCTAAGCACTTGTCACATAGAGAAACTCAGAGATGTAGTGTAAAGGGACTGTTGTCCCCAAAGTAAAACGGGCACAGATGTTCTCTAACCCTAAATGTCCTTGATCAGACAAAACGTCTTTAATGTCAGAAGACTGCTTCTGTAGTTTTCAGTTTTACAGCACAGGCTTGACTTTTGGCTTACGTCACCTGACTGACTGGGAAATCCTACTAGAGAAACCCCCTTAATCTCTAGAGGAAGACACAGTGAAATGGCAGTAGTCACCAGAGCTTAGACCATCTTTTATATGTTCTAATCTCCGTCTGTCTACATGCTTTCAAATGTCAAACGTGTCTCTCCCTTTACAGACACTCTTAAGCACCCGGAAAGTGGTTGCTTTCCAGCCTTATCTCATCCTAGAGCGAGCATGCTAATTGTTTTATTAATATCTGAACGGAATTGGATGTAGAGATTAAGCTGTCAGGTGTGGCTACCTATAGAGTGCCTTTCTAAAAGCACTTCAAATAAATACATATAAAAGAGTTAATGTTGAAACCAGTGTCTCCAGTCTGATTAGGGAGGTACCTCCGCTTTATAGTACAACCACATTCTTCTACACATTAATAATCTGGTATATTCAGGTCATTGTGTATGATTGGCAGTTAATAATACACTTGTTGTGCTGGCTGCATTATTTTTTTTTACCCTTTAAAGCATTCAACTAGAATATGATATAAATAAACAGGTAACGCATTATTGTACAGTTTCTTGCTGTGTTTATGCATCATGGTATGGCAACACAAAGAACCTTTATATCCTGGTAAAAAATCTAATTTGATTAATTTTCTTCCTACACCAAATTCAAACAATGTTACATTTGGTGTCTAAAATTGGCTTATTTAATTGTGTGGTAGAGCTCTGAGACTTAAGTAGCAGTTTGCTTGGGCTGCGTGCCTCATTTCATACACCCATTGTCCAAAGAATTATTGCACCCAGAAAGAAGTGTTTCTTTTTGAGACTTGGGATGTAACGGGATTAGAGACTAGGCATTGTGGGACTGATTAGTGCATAGCCCCTAAAATGGGCCTAATTTACTACAGACATACCCTCAGACTGTGGACCGGGTCACTGTAAATCTGCTAAACCTGTAGAGTCGTTTGATGTGAAACTTAGGCAGATTGTGTCATAAGAAGCTTGATAGACTGCCTAATAAAAACTAAGCCTGGAGCCACAAGCCAGCTCACCCTGACTGTCCTCAGCACTGCTGTAATGTGCATAAGGTCATGTGATTGATAAATAACCTTTGTCAGAATAATCTAATTCAGGCAGTTAGTCAATATGAGTCCTTTCCTGCTGCAATATAGCGTTATATAATGATAACAATTTAGTTTCTTCTGCAAGAAATTTCATTATTTACTTTTCTAAGCTTTCTGCACTGCACTGTAGGACCAATGCTATAGATTAAGGTGGCCATTTATTTAATTAAATGGACCATATTCAACGTTTTGTGTTACTTATTACATTGGTGTGGTTTCATTATTAAGGTACAGTATTTTTACATGACTGTTTTTCAGCTTCTCTTTAACACTTACAAATAAACAGGATGTGTACTGTGCCTTTATTACTGATATATGTAACTAAAATCTGGTTATCTGTCCCGTCTGGGGTGAAACACTCCTTTAAAACGTAAGTAAGAATGGGTGGGGCTAAATATATGTTAATATAGATCAATGTTAAGAATATATAAACCACAAAAGGCTGTTTTGGAGTGTTCGAATCCGATCTTTTTATATTACAATAATAAATAATAAATTTATTGCTGTGCTTTCTCGCAGGTCTTTGGATCTGACGGGTCCTCTGTTGCTGGGTGGAGTCCCCAACCTGCCGGAGGATTTCCCTGTCCGAAACCGAGACTTTGTAGGCTGCATGAGGAAGCTTACCATCGACAGCAAGCCTGTGGACATGGCCAACTTCATCGCCAATAATGGCACCACAGCAGGTCTGATTCCTAAGTTTTTGGGGCTTATTAATCTGTGACCTATTCAATCAAAGAAAACATCTATAGAATACATTTGGGGCCAAGAACTTGCCTGTTTCCATACTGACATGGTATGCCATACAATGCCAAAAGCTATGTCGAGATTTGAGTCAAGTGTGTAAGGATTAACGTGTGTAGTTTGCACAGTGCTCATTTTTGGGGTATGAGATTGTGTCCATGCACATCCAGACTGCTGTCACAACTGCAGATTCATAAGAAACCATGTGGACCAACAAATATAAAAACAACCAAATACAAATTAAAATAATAAGTGTAATACAATAGATGTTTAATATTGAAAAGCTGTTGAGTTGTGTTATTATGACTTAATCTGCCTAGGATTTACCAAAAACACTCTTGCTAGTAGGTATTTGTCAAACTCTCAATGAGAACTCTCCACTTAAGCCTTTCTGTGCTGTCCAGGCTGTCCAGCAAAGAAAAACTTCTGTAAGGAGGGTTTGTGCCAGCACGGAGGTCAGTGTGAGAACAAGTGGAACACCTACTCCTGTGACTGTCCCGACGGCCGTGGGGGAAAGAACTGTGAACAAGGTAAGTGTGAATTTGCATAATGGCCTTTGTAAGGCCGATAACACAGAATGCTTTCATATGCAAACAAGCCACTAACCAATCACAATGTTTTTTACTGCGTGCTGTGAGCATTGCACTTCCAGGTGAGTGTTTCTAGGGAGGTCCTGATGAATCAAGGTAGTCCAGCCAAAGTAAATAACTAGAATAGTGTAGAACGTTGTTAGCCGATCATGTGCTTGATTATCCTATAGGATTTGCAGCGCACCTCATAATTGTAATATTTAGCTACATAGCAATCACAGTACTAGTATTTTGTTCTTGTGGAGCAGCCCTATTACAGCCCTGAGCATATGCGAGTGCATGTCTCCCCCTGTGTCTCCCCCTGGATCTTCCCACTCGTGCTTGTATGTATTCCTGTTTGTTGATGCACGGCTTTATTTTGATTCGCATGTTGATTGTCAATGGAAGCGCAGGAAGCAGGCAGCAGCATTAACGTGTGTGTATTTCCTGTTAAGGAAATGTCTCCACTGATCGCAATCAAACAGGATCTGCTCTCATTTTCTGCTCCATATCCAACTCACTCAAACCAACAACAAAAACGGGGCCACTAGCATTTTTACAGCTATGTTTTTGTCATGCCTGTTAGGATATGTTTTCTTATTCTTCCTACCTAATAAAGGGGTTGGATTTCGTCCCTCCGAGCAAAGGCATGAGTCACCTTGATGACTTAGTCTAAGACTCAGGGTTACGAGTTCAGGCACAAAGGACAAAAGGAAACACCATCATGGTTAGGAATATGCTTTTAGGCAGATGCAGTGTAAGAAACCCCCTGCAGTTAAATGTGATTGTGTATATTGCTTTGTTTCATGCCTTTTGTGTACATTGCTAATCGAGTAATTAATTATCCTGACAGTTAAGTTTTGAAAGAGAGCCTAACCATAAAAATAAACAGGAAAATAACATTAACTAGAGGAACAATAAGAACCTTACCGTCAACAAAAGAAAGCCTGTGGACATGACCAGCTTCATCGCTAATAATAGCAGCACAGCAGGTCTGTGACCTATAAAATCACAATCTATATGAAAAAAAATTGCCGTACTGACATGCTACGTCATATAATGTCAGAAATCATATTATGGTTTGAGGTGATAGTGTGTGGATTGAAGTGTGTAGTTTGCACAGTTCTAATTGTTAACAAGAAAAAAAAAACTGGATAATAACATTAACCAGATCAAAAAATCAAAATACAAAACCTGGAATTTGTTGAACAAAAAGCTTTTTAAAGAGCATTCGATACCTAACAATATACTGAGACTATTTAATATTTAAGAGCCTTTCGTGGAAATATTACACATTAATAGATGTGTCCATCAGTCTTTGTTTACTATAAGAAAGACCAGAGAATGTGGCCCCCTAGTGTCCAAGACAAATACATGTTTAATAAACATAATTAAATTTTAAAAAAAAATGTGTTAGCAAGTGAGCAATGAGGGCTAGGGAGCAATGAGGGGTGCCAATTAAATCCTCAACACTGCCAACTAACCCCTCAACATTGCCAACTAAACCCTCAACACTGCCAACTCACCCCTGCAGAATCAATGATTAAACAGTGATTGATGATCCGTAATCCTAGTGTCATTCATTTTTCTCTAAAACATCTGCGGTCAGACTGAGATGACTAATGCCGGTGTATGTCACAACAGCCTCTGGTCTGCAGTCTCATGTGACCACATTCCAGGACTGATTTGATGAGCTGAAGTCTTTTATAAAGCAACCCATATCACTGAGGCAGCCTAAGGCAGAAACCAGCCTTACGGATCATTCCTTTCACTTCATCTCATCAACATAGAGTAGTATCTTACGTGATAGTCACTTTTAATGAGGTAGGAAATTGTACCGCCTGCGCCTCATACAGATGATGACAAACTTGGATGTGTTCTGATTTGCATTGCATTGTTGCGTTCCTGTGCTACATGGCTAAATTCTCTTGGCAGGCGTAGAATGGCTCATAGCCTTCGATACGCACTGCACAAACTATTTAACTTGGTGTAGTATATCCTGCGATTGATTAATGAAGTGTTGGAACAGCTTTAATTACAGCTTAGCCGCCGTGTCGAGCAGCAGTTTTGCGGTTGGACGTTGTGTAAGGCTCGTGGCATTGCCGTGCAGGGAGTCAGCGTTAACCTGGTCTCTTTCAGGTCCTCCTGTAGGCCTGTCAGGTCTCGCAGGGTTCTGTTGTGACGCGTGGACGTCAACGTTATCTCATCAGAAATAACTCTGCAGGACTCAGACAGCCCTCTCCAGCTGGAATCAAATAAGCGTGCCTGCTGTTGGGTTTTTTTAATGCTAATGACATGCATGCTTTAAATAGCTCTCTTCCTCGTGGTTTCATTTAGTTACAGGATAGCCTTGTTTTCCGTCTGTGGCTCGCCTCAAACGTCAGTAAAAGCATCTTCAGATAGACTGTCCTTTTATTATGGGGCTGTGCTCTTGCCAGTCAACAGATAGAGTATCAGTCCTAGGGTAAAACAGGGAACTCTAGCTGGCGCTGTTAGCAGATTTTTGGCAGTTTAGCAACCAGTCTTGTTGATGCCATTCGACTAGCTCATGTAATCTTGTGAGTCCCATGCAGCGTTTGTTTGATATATAAAGAATGGCAAAAATGTAACACCTAAAACAAGTATGTGCTTTTCTCTGTGGACACTACACCAGAAATATGACATATTCAACAAAAATATAATCCCAGTACATGATAATATTACTGTATATAATTTTTCTGTGGTTTAATGAACAAAAGCTGAAACAAAATTGCATCAGCAAACCAATAGATCCATGTTTAAAAAGATTTTCAAAAGCAACAAATACGTACTGCATTTTATCAGTCAGGTTAAACCACTATTAGGGGTCAATTATAGGGTCTATAAATTTTTCGGATTTGGATTTTAACTTATGATCCCCCAACAATACACTCCTAAGGGGTCTTTAAAAAAAGCACTTTGGGACGATGCCATGGCAGATAGACTTTTTTGTTCCAAGGAACCAAAAAACCATTCAGTGAAACATTCTTTAGGAAACCAAAAATAGTTCTGTACACTCTCTGAATAAAGGTGGTATCCTTAAGGGTACGTCTTATTTTAAGGAGCATAATTGTACCTTTGTGCCAATCACAGTTATAGTTTTTTAAGCTGCACTGACTCCATACACCCTGTCTTACCTCCAGACTTTTGTACGCTTGTCATGCACAGATATGTACCCATACATTGATAGTGTGCCATTGTATAAAAATGACACAGTCCCAATATGTTTAACCTCACAAAATTGACCAATGCTGGTATCAGTCCAATAGTTCTTTCTTTACAGTTGCTAAAATTAAAAATAAAAATAAAACTATTTTTAGTAGCATGTATGAAATACCCTGATAACAACATTACATCACACGGAGTGTTTTGCAGGTTAGGATTTGTTACAGGATACTCCCATATTTGATATGGCAGTGTCTCCTGATATTGCTGATATGCTGTTATGAATACCTGGTAATAGATCTGAGTCATCTTGAAATTAATTTCAATAAATCCTTTCTGTTCCATATATTGTGGCAAAAGAGTGAATGGTTACACATTTGACAGTCACATAGAAGCCTGTTTCAGTGTTGTGTAATTTTGGAAGTAGCGATGATATCAGCAATATGTGCAGAAAGGCATATTGTGACACAATTTATTGTGATAATGACATAATGTCGTATCACCCACCCCTAACTTCAGTATCTGTATCTCTGCTCTTGAGTTAACAGAAACGGTCTGTTTGACCTGGACAAAGAGAGTGAGACTGTGAGAGTCTGATTTCTGTTTTTGTGGATAATTGCTGTCTGTATGCCTCAGTGGAAAAATGTGCCTGGGGGAGTATAAGATCTGGAGTTTTCACACTCCGATTCAGTTCAGGGAAGAGAATCTCTTCAGGCTTAAACTGTTGGGATTGTACTGACAGCACTGCAGAACTGGTGGGCCTGGCACCGACATGTTCTCTATGTTAAATTAGTGTTCACCTGGTCTCCACAGACTGATACGAGTGTTTGTGGAGGATTAATACCGTAACTTTAGCGTTCCCAGCAGCAATTAAGACTCATACCTGGTTTGCACATACAGATTTACTTTGAAGCACTGCTGGTGTTTTTAATATCAGCAATGTTTCACTGCTCTGGGAGGTTTTCAGAAGAGCATATATTCTGATTATGAGGTATTGGGTATCAGGTATTATCAGACAAATGGTTCACTGATATGTCAGATATGGGCAATTTTAAATTCACTTCCAATGTAGCTGAACAGACAAGATTTGTCTGTTGTCAGGAGTTGCTTATACCACGTATAATGCATGCAGTTAATTGTGTCAGTTCAGATAGACATTTCAGTTCATTAATTCTCTTTCCTTATGTTGATATTGAGGATAATGAGGGGAGTGCATATAGTCATTTGAGCTCTATATATACAGAATGAATGAGTGAATAAATAAATAAAGTGTGTGAAAAGAAATAAAAAGGTGTGAAAAGAATTGTACAGCAAGAGTTTTCACCTGACCTATCTTCCACAGTGATGTCCTCACCGCAGTACTTTGATGGCCATGCTATGGTGTCCTGGACTGATCCCGATATCACAGTGGCTGTGCCCTGGTACATAGGCCTGATGTTCCGGACCAGACAGAGCAGCGGCACGACTGTCCTCATGCAGGCTAACGCTGGACCTGCCTCACAAATCAACCTGCTTGTGAGTAACAGATGTTTTGTTTTCTTATAAAGTGCAATGTGGACCATGTCTAAAAGAATTTAAAATTGAAATAATTACATATATAGTCTATGTTTAACGATGACATTAAATCATTTCTTCAGCCATCCAACACAGTTTAGTTCCTGCACGCTGGAGGATGTGAGATGCTTATGGAATCCCTCCCTTGTTTTGTCTGTAGTTGGTGAAAAGCCAGGTGCGAATGGAGGTGAAACTTGGGGAGCAGCGTGTGGCTCTGCTGGAGTTTGCGGAGGTCAGAGTGAATGATGGAGAGTGGCATCATCTCCTTGTGGAGATCACCAGCAGCAAAGAGGGCAAAGACACCAAATATATGGCCCAGGTGTCTCTGGACTATGACATGTTTAAGGTACAGCTGTAGAGTCAAAACATTTGTTTACACCTCATGGTCATACATTCTTTTCCATAGTTTTAAACCTCTAAGGTCATGGTGATTTAATTACACCTTAAGGGGCATTTCAAGGAAGAAACCAAGATTATATGTAGAGATAAATTTAATACATTTTAAAAAATACCCTGAATACATAAATGTAGCTGGCCATTTACATAACACTGGAATAAGAACAGTAAAAACTATGCATTTATGTTCCTTTATGTTCAGTATTCAAAAATAATTTAATTCTTAGAATACCTTCACTCCCCCGTGTCTATATTGTGTATTTCAATCTAAAACCTGAGGCCAGTTTGCAGCTATTTTAAAGCATTGCTTGCATTGGCTGTGCGATTCGCAGAGGTCAGTGGAGATCGGAAACGAACTGCCTGGACTCAAGGTCAGGAGTCTGTTTATTGGTGGCCTTCAGGGTAAGAGCAACAACGTCCTGCAAGGCTTCCAGGGCTGCATGCAGGTGAGTGCAGACCAGAACACACTCACACATATAGAGAAAAGACTGCACTGAGTCTTTGTTATTCATTCAAATGCAGTTTATATATACTGTATATACACACAGGGATATTGTATATAAATAGAACATACGTATGACCTTACATGCCAGGGTATTAAAGCAAATGCTTTTGTGTTATAGGGTGTGCGGATGGGGGAGACCTCCACCAACACAGCCAACATCAACATGCAGCAGGGCCTGAAGATCCGTGTCGAAGAGGGCTGTGACCTGGCTGACCCCTGCGACTCCAACATTTGCCCTATGAACAGCCACTGTACGGATGACTGGAGCACTCACACCTGCGTGTGTGAGCCAGGTACTGTTTTTAGGGCTGTGCTGCTGTTGGTGTGTTACTGCCACCTCCATTTTCACTCCGTGTCTTATCAGCTCTCTTGTCTATCTCTCTCTCTCTCTCTCTCTCTCTCTCTCTCTCTCTGTTTCTCTCTTTGTTCCTGTTCCCTCTGTTCTTTCTATCTCCAGGTTTCTTTGGTAAGAACTGTGTGGACGCCTGTGTACTGAACCCCTGTGAGCACGTGTCCACATGTATCCGAAAGCCGAGCTCCTCTCACGGCTACACCTGTGAGTGTGGTCAGAACTACTACGGCCAGTACTGCGAGAACAAGTAAGAACCAAAAACAGCGATTCATCCTCCTACATTACCCTGCCTCTCGTGTTTCCTGCTCATCAAGCTTGTGTGACCACTTGTGACAACTTATATAAGCACTAAGCGACTGCTTGGATTGATTTGTTTAATCAGGCTCGAGATCACACAGCGCAGCAGATTCTTTACTTTCCAGTCGTTTGACTCTTGTCAGTACTTGTTCGGCATTAACACTTGGTGACTAAAACACACTGTCATTGTGTATTGCATATGTGCCAGTTTGTGAATTCCACACATCATAAAAATTAGTTTTATAGAATCACTGTTTTCAGTAATATTAACCCAGGTTTGTTGCAGGTGCATGTATAAAATTATCGTCTTGACGCTTCTACTCTATAACATCAACACTTTTTAAACTAATGAATAGAAATTATGTATTAAGGTTGAAATGTTGTCCTGAATGATTAACAGCCACATATGACTGAGACAGCCCTTCATATGTTTCCTCTGGTGTTTGCTAGATAATGTAATGCAAACATACTTCATGTGATCAAAAATTGAAGCAGATAACATTTATTGTAAATAGATAATTGTAGTGTAGTATTTTTGTAATCTTTGATTGAATATTGAATAACACATCAATATTGTTCTTGTATTATTATGATACATGATTTCATACATGTGCATTTTTACAGCATATGTCACACGGTTTTTCCTCCCAAACTGAAATAACCTGATTTCAGTTTTCAATTTTGTAACATTTGTGGCTGTACGGGCCACTTTGATTCCCTCGCATGATTTATGACCAGGTGGAACCTCCGGAGGCTAGTTCTAAGTGTGTGAACGATGGTGTGTGTATGTGTGTGTGTGTGTGTGTGTGTGTCATTGTTCTGGCTGTGATCCACACAGCAGGGACATGTTGCACAGTACTGTAGCTTGTGCCTGCACAGGCCTGCTCAGGCTCCCCTATTCTCCTCAGCACTGTAGAACCATTAGCTTTTAGTGTCCTTGCTCCACCTCATCAGGCTCAGTGACCCCGGCACACTTATATATCAGCATGCCAGCTAGGAGCATAAACTTTATTTATTGGGTCCTCTAGAAAACAATCTATAAAATGTCTAATTTCACCTTGATAATTCAATTGGGTTAGTTTGCTGTAATTGATTCTTTTTAGAATATACAGTATACAACATGACAATACAAATGTAACTGAAGAATCTATTCATATAGTGCAGAATACACTAAAGAAGTCTAGTCATGGTCACTTTTCCCTGCTAACAAGGTGTAACCTGTAACACTGTGCTAATAAGCCTGGAGAGCTAATATGTGCTTCCACTGAGACATTGCTTCAGAATGCTGCTAATGCAGCATTATTTGATGGCTGAATGGATGGAGGAAAACAGTACCTGCCGCTTCTGTTACGTCAGTTACACCTACACACCTATATACACCTACACCAGATATTATCACCCCCTGTGAGGGTTTACTCCTACAACTCTCAGAAGAATGTTCTTGCATTCAATAAAGATTATTAATTATTAATGGCCAATTTAATCCTCAAGCTGTGGACTCATTTTGAAAACTTCACACATTTTGAATCTGAACCATCTGCTGAGTTTTGGGTCTTGCACAACCCAGGTAGAGTTATCGTGTCAACACTAAAGCCTCAACCATGCTGCTTCCATATTAGGAGCTACAGAAGGCCAAATTATTCTAAAGCAAAGCTCCGGCTTAGGTTGTTATGAGCTGTTCTCTGTGGGTGGGTTTTCTCCTGAACAAGACTTCAGCTAAAACATTTAGGCCACTTTATCACTTAGGGAGGGTTTGTGGAGGACTCACATCACCAATGTACGAATGTATAAACTGTTCCAGCCTCAGAAATAACCAGGGACAAAGTGGCATTCATTTTTAAAACACAGGTACAAGAAGCTGTTGTACATAATGATGCCTTAACCCAAGAGGATCCAGCACCACAAATTCTGTCAATATCATAAACAATATGAATATACCTCTTATTTGAAAAATTCATGACATTGCTTTTTTAAAGTAGCTTTTAGAGCCATGAAGCACCTTAAACATCTGATTCCTAGGACCACTATTAACAAACCTGATTTATTTATTTATTCATTAAACAAAATCTTTGAAAAATCTGTGGAATTTCTTTACCCCGAATTCCCTGTCCCGGGTTTGCCTTTCCTGAACTAGTGAAGAGTGATCAAATCAGAGAACATCATGCCCTACCACCTGTAGGATTTACTTTACTGACTGTTTTCTGGGGTATCTGTATTCCAGAGTCAGCTGCGTTAGTTTAGGGTTGGAGCTGCACTGTACAGGCCATTAGATCTTTAAGATTTGGGTTGGACACTTCAACTTACACTGCTTGTAGATAAACGAAAGATTAAACATACATTACCTTCTACTGTGTCTGCTCATTATCAGGGTGGAAAAGCCGTGTCCTAGAGGCTGGTGGGGTAGCCCCATGTGCGGCCCCTGCAACTGTGATGTCAACAAGGGCTTCAACCCAGACTGCAACAAGACCACAGGAGAGTGCCGCTGCAAGGTACACCCTCGCCAATACAGTTTTTGCAGCCCACAACACAGCAGCATAGCAGTTTTTGTGATCTGTATTTGTAATTTGTGAGTTGAATTCTAAAATGCAGTTTTGTTTCTCTAGTTAAAGGTGGTATTAATCATGATATAGCAAAATCCTCTCCCAACCATGTATATCAAGACGAAGAATTGCTTGGAAGTGCTCTGTAATAATCTCTACCACATTGATATTTTTCACCCTCCCAGTATCCCCCAGTATCTGCTTAGTGAAGCTGTTTTGGTTCAGGTGTCTTTAGGGCTAATACATGTTTTGATAGGTTATTGTCTATTGCTAAACCTCTGCATACTGAACAGATAGTCACAAGCGATGAACATGCTGTATAGTTATGACATCATAGCCCTTGTGAATTTGTAAAAGGGCATTTTTTGCTGTCTATGTCATATATATGGACTGAATAGGCATGCGGTGGTAATATAATGGTATATTATGAAAAAAAAAAACAACAAGTATTAAAATATCTAGATAGCATTAAATAGTTTTATAGCTATAGTAGACATCCAAACAAGTGGGGATCGAACCATTGTTGCTTGGGGGTCTGTCCTGAAATGGTGTATCAGAAACGGTGTCTCTGGGTCAAGCCGACACAAGCACACCATTCCCGACCAGACCAAACAGTCTGAAGTTGGAAGAGTTTTGATATATTGAAAACTGCTGGATTAGTTAGAGAACAAAAACTATGTACAAAGAAGAAGAAGAATATACTGCTGGATAACACTATATATAGCGCATTGGGCTTTAGTGGTGAATATGATGTAATGGGTGAAGACCATGCAAGGGCAACATAATAACTTGTAGTTGTTTTTTTTCTCAGGACAACTACTATCAACCTAAAGACAGTGACACCTGTTACCCATGTGACTGCTTCTTCCCGGGGGCTAGCTCGCGAACATGCGACCCACAAACTGGGCAATGCCCCTGCAAGGCCGGTGTGATCGGGCGACAGTGTAACCGCTGTGATAACCCTTTCGCTGAGGTGACTGACACTGGCTGTGAAGGTGTGTACTTACTCTTCCTCTCTTTTTGCCTGTTGGAACTTGCGCCTTTCTTTTTATTCTTATGTGTTTATTTTTATTATATAAAGTTACCTACAATAATAACCGAAAATTAGATTAAGCCAATTGAATTAATCTGACCTTGACTGTGCCCATATGCCCTCGTTCTTTCCTGCAGTTGTTTATGAGGTCTGCCCCAAGGCTTTTGATGCTGGAATCTGGTGGCCCAGGACCAAGTTTGGCCTTCCAGTTGCTATGAACTGCCCCAAGGGATCTATTGGTGAGTGATGTAGTGTTTTGTTCTACAAGATCAAAATTCACTTTCATACAATGAACATATGCCGGGACTTTGAAGATGTACTGATCAATGCTGGCTATTGGAGAGCTACCTATCCTATATTTGTACATAGTTACACACTGTTGCCACACATTTGTTAGCATCTGCCTCATCCATCATCAGTCAGTTTCTGAACACATGGCCACTGTTGACCAGATATTATCTCAGCATAGCACTGGCATGGCAGTGGCATTGTAGTACAAATGTAACAAGCACAAGACCAGCTCAGTGCTCAGAAACTAGCCCATCCTTTAGCCCTTCATCAGTAGTCTATGCATGCATTATTTTCTGAACTTCAGAACTTGTTAGCACATTATAGCTTCATAACTTGTTAGCACATTCATTGAGGCATAGCCTATAGCTCAGGCAAATGGCTCGGTTGCTGTGGCTTTTAGCGCTTTTCCTGTTCCTCTGTGCTCATTTGTCTTTGCCCAGTGCTTTTCACTCAGCCCTCACACTGGCATAGCCCTGTCATTAGCTCTTTTCATTGGACTGGTAAACAAATGTTAATGAGGCCTTCTCTCTGGAGGGAACCGTTGGCTAAACATGGTGTATTGTAAAGCAATGACTTGGCCAAGCCTCCAAAGAGTCACATTCACTATAGAGCCAGTGAATGACCTCTATGGACGATGGGTCTAGGCTGGGGCTACTGTTCTGTGAGGTGAAGTCACGCAAGTATTACTAGCTATTCTGTGCTAGAAGAGCAATGACCTGATATCATTTAGGCTCCATTTCCACCCTGGCTGCCCCAGCTTTTAGGCTTTCATTGTCCATGCACAATGGGGTTGTCCTCTCTTTTGAAGGCTTGCTGCACTAATTAATGCTCAAAATGTCATTACCTCAATGTCAAGACACTGCTGGAGAACGTTCAATTAGGTTTCAACTAAGTTTCTAATCTTTGTGTTGTTTCATCCTTTTGCTCTTGTTGGTTCATTGTAGGCACTGCTGTCAGACACTGCAGTGACGACAAAGGCTGGCTGCCTCCAGAGCTCTTCAACTGCACCACTGTTACTTTCTCCCAGTTGAAGAAACTGGTACGATCTTCACGTTCAGATTTTTACTATGTGGTGTGTCATACAGTGTCAGAAACCACATGAGCTTTGACCGCCCTTTCTGTCCTTGTCCTCCTGCAGAATGAAGAGATGCATCGCAACGAGTCCAGAATGGACGGACAAAAGTCAAAGGACATCGCCAACATGCTCCATAACGCCACCAACCAGACCAAGTCTTTATATGGCAATGATGTGAAAACAGCTTTCCACCTGATCTCACGTATTCTGCAGTACGAGAGCCAGCAACAGGGCTTTGACCTGGCAGCCATGAGGGATGCTAACTTTAATGAGGTTAGACACAGTACCAAGCAAAATACCCAGTTAATACTGCATTATAATGGTCAGTTAGCAAGGTACACTATTAAATGGCATAAATTTAGGACCTCCTCCAGCCTTCGGTATGGTCTCTCTTGTCTCTGATGTGTGAAATGATAGTTTACCCAAGCAGCTTTGTGATTACTTGAGTTAGACATTCTGTTAATGGTTATATGAAACGTAAAGTGTAGGTGACTCATATAATGTGGATCATTTATAAATCCAGTTTGGCTTGTTCCTCGGCTAATGTAAGCTGTTCCACTGGTAAATGTTTTTGTTCTTTTCAATTCTTTTGACTCAGTAGCTAATATGTATGAACACTGTGGCAGAGAGGCCCATTTTAATATCTAATCTAGCTATATAAAAGCTGAGCTGAACCAAAGTGCATTTAAATAAGGAATTTTACTGGAAGTTTGCTGGTTCAGCAGATTTTGTAGCACTTAATGGCCTAAGAATCATCCATTTGAGTGATCTGTTCTCTCCATTATGATTATTTGATTTGATGACAGTTACTACGGTTACTCTACTGCCCTCCCCCCAGTATGTGCCCCTAAGGCATTAGTCATTTTTCAGCAGTTCCTCCCATTCTTTCCTTACTAGAGACTACTACAGCTCTGCATAGGTATGCAAGGTAGCACGTTTACAACAGGTCGCACCAACACACATTTTTCACTTTGCCCCTTTGACTAAAATGCATGTCTGTAATATTCTAGAACATCGTGAAAGTAGGCAGTGCCATCTTGGACCCCAGCAATAAAGAGCACTGGGAGCACATCCAGAGAACGGAGGGCGGGACAGCACATCTGCTGCGCAACTTTGAGGAGTACGCCACCACTGTGGCTCGCAACATGAGGAAGACTTACCTAAAGCCCTTTACCATCATCACACACAACATGAGTGAGTTACATCACTGAGGAATAATACATAGAGCATGAAGACTTGATTTTTGACAGTACACCAGTTATTATGGAGTAAATAGCAATGTTTGTTTTGCATTAAATGTCATTAAAATTAATGGTTTACTTTACCCTCTCTAAAGTTATGGTGGTGGATTACCTGGATCCTTTCAGTCCAGACGATGCAAAGATCCCTCACTTCCAGAAGATTAAAGAGGAATGTCCCAAAGACCTGAAATCGTCAGTGCTGTTCCCAGAGTTTACCTTCTATACAGAACACAGGGGTAAATATCCAGATGTGAATGAATGCTCTCAATTTCTAAAAGATGGGAAATACATAAAGATAATCTGTTTCATTCCTATGCATTACATGTAAACTGTATTATTTAGTTGACACGTCTTTTTGGAAAACTCTTTGTCAGATGCCTATATCCTGTGTGTAACATCATTATATAACACTTATTATGTATTATTAAAAAAAATTATATATATATATATATATATATATATATATATATATATATATATATATATATATATATATATTTTTTTTTTTTTTTTTTCATATATGCATAATAAGTGTTATATAATGATGTTACTTACAGGATACAGGCATCTGACATTTAAAGTGTGAAATGGGCAAAAATTTCATTTAAAAACCTGCTGCTTCTCTATGTGGCTCAGTGGCTCCGACAGACAAGCCAGTGACTCAGACCAGCTCTACTGAGGAAGACCACTCTGAGGTCCAAAGGAAGAAAAGGCAGGCTGAGGTTCCCCCTCCGTTCCCAGTGGCAGCTGTCATTGTCTATCGCTCTTTAGGGCAGTTACTGCCTGAAAGCTATGACTCAGACCGCCGCAGTCTCAGGTACAGTAACTTTCTAAGGTTATACAAGCATCAGAAGAAACTCGTACATGTTTTTTAGTCACAAACAAAATGTAAACATTGAACTGAACTGAAAAATAAATATTACTATGTACTGTATAATAATCACTGCCTGAAGTGATGTACACTTTGGAACCTGGCATTAGTTACAAGTTTTTAATAAATAAGCACAATATCTCTGTCTTAACGACCTGTGTGTGTAGAAGTTAAATAAAATACTACAACATACTTTTATTTAAGAAACAAAGCTAAAACAGACATTTCACTCTTTCTCATTAGGCTTTAATGTGTAGTTATTGCAGACTGATGAAGAGCGTGATACTCTTTTGTGTTATACGTATTTATTAAAGATTAGATCCAAACATTCAGTGCTACACCTCGCTGTGGTCGTCATTGAACTGAACTGTGCTGTCACCATCCTGTTGATTTACGCTGGCCCGTACCAGGACATGTCCACTCTCTAAAGCCATAGCTCTTTAATGGCCTCCACCGCTGAACACACTGGGCTGTATATTCAGTAAACTTTGACAGCACTGGGATATAAAACCTTCAACACGGTCAGAAGACTCAGCCTAATTACAACATGCCTTTCACATGATACGCAAACTTTAGCAGCAATTTATTAAGAGGAGAGCACGTCCAAATATTTAGGACAGCTGTTATCGGACGGCTGTGCCTACTGATACTGAACACTGTGCGTTATTGTAAGCCCATTTGGCCGGTCGCGAGGCAGCATGGAGGATCTGAGTGAGTGTGTTTAGGGCACCAGTGTCGTCCTCTTTCTGTCATGCTGTCTCCTTATCGGCTCTGCCCCGTTCTTTGACCTGTTTGGCTCCGCCTTAAAAAAGTCATTCCCTTGTCTCCTCCCATTAAAAAGGACATTGTTTTAATGTTATGGTAAAATATGGTTGCCTGATGTTCACAGGATTGTCTGTTCGTATCTGTGATGTAGTCTGAAGTCGGCTTTAAGTGTGTATGACCTGCCTTGGCTCTTCTTTATAGCACTGTGTCATTCACTTTCTGTGCAGGCTGCCCATCAGACCTGTCATCAACACCGCAATCGTCAGCACCACGGTCCACAATGAAGGCCTACCACTGGCTGTGCCTCTGGAGCAACCAATCACACTGGACTACACACTGCTGGAGACAGAGGAGAGGTCCAAACCTGTCTGTGTGTTCTGGAACCACTCTACCACGTGAGTTATTGCAACCCCACACACAACCACCTCTACTCAATAATAACAATTGACAAGGCGCTTCACAATTATAAGTAACAAAAATAATAATAATACAAAATATGGTATAAAAAACTGAAAATGAAGTGATTAATACAATCAGATGATGAAAAAAAGAAAAAAAATTAATATTATATATATATATATATATATAAATATTATATTTTTTTACAACAATTGGTGACTGTCTTTACTCTTTTCAACATCTTCAACAAGGAAATAAAAACAGATTTGTTTGTTTGTTTGTTTGTTTGTTTGTTTGTTTGTTTGGGCAATAATAATAATAAAGCACATTAGCCCAGACACCATAAAACAGTTATACCAGTTGTGCATGTTTTTTAACCTATTTTAGAATTATTATATATTGATATATTAACCCTACGTTTGTTGTATAAAATTACGTAATTCTGTTCATCAAAACCTCTGAAACTATAAAACCCTGAAAACCTTTTTGTCTGTATTAGAAAGCGTATGAGTCACCTCATGTAAAAAAAAAAAATAATAAATAAATAAAAAACATATTTGAAAATATCAAGTTCACAGGAGATGGTCAAAAATGTTAACAGCTGTTAATTGCAAGTAACCATTTGTATTGATCTATTCATCATAAAATTTAAAGGGCAGCTATTTCATCAAATTCCGTGTTAAGGTGCTGTGTGTATGTGTTGCAGGATTGGAAAAACTGGAGGCTGGTCCTCTAAGGGCTGTGAACTTGTCTCCAGGAACAGAACCCACATCAGCTGCCAGTGTAACCACATGACCAGCTTTGCCGTGCTCATGGACATATCCAAGAGAGAGGTACGGCGGTGGCCACTTTGTGCTCGCCTTGCACTACTCTGCCACTGGCATTAAATCCTCCAGCACTCGCCTAGGAGGATAAATATTTGGTGGGAAGGTGTATTAAACATGTCTCCTTTACACCTAAACACTCCTTCGTCCTTATCCTCTTCAACTCTCTCAAGGGTTTGCGCTCTCAGCCAGCGTGTTTTCTGGAAAAGCTTTTCCTGGTCACCCTATCCACTTACTTCATACTTCATACTCAAAATGACGCTCTTATTTAGCACTGTCTGGTCACGGTATTTCATTCCAGTCATTTCATTTGTTAAGGCTGTTAGCCTATTGTGCTCTTTTCAGACAAGTTAATCAAGCTACCTAAACGAATATGTTTTGATTTTTCTGGATTCTCCCAAATTCTGTTCCAGGTGTAAGAGCCTAGATTTGCAAAAAGCCTACCTCAACCAAGTAATCTTGTCTAGCTGGGTTCTACTGATTCATCAAATAAGCAATGCCGGTGCCATTAACCCTCCTGAGCCGAAGGGTCATCCTGGCATGATCAAACATGTGACTGGTTCACTTTACTGATAATATAAATTTGATGTGAAGGCCATATTTCAAAAATCATATTTATCATAAAAGGCCATATTCACGTGTCAGAATATGCAGACCAGGATGGGAGTGGTGTTACATGTATATTTGTCTTTTTTCAGAGACTGACAGAGGTTCAGATATATCCAGCTTGTTTTTAGGAGTTTTGTGAAGTGGAGCAAAAGAATAATGTAAAAATCAAAGTATTAAAAATGGTCCAAATAGCCCAAGACTAAGAGTTTTACTTGTCATAAGCAAGACAGTGTGGTCAATGTGGGACCCCGAAATCCACTGTAAATGAATTAAGGCTGGAGAAATATGCTCAAATTTCCTTTCTCTGGTAAGCACATAAACTGCTGTTTTACTAAATGAAGCCTGTTTAAGGAAAAAGCAGGACAGCCAGCTACGTAGTTTACTTGGTAGCTATAAATGCATGGCATAATTATGATCTGTAGGTTTCTTATTTTCCATATGTCGGATATACTTATCTACCGTACTAATCTACAGTGTGAGTGTTCCACCTGCAGTTAACTGAGCCACTTGTCATCAAAACAGGGTTGAACTAGCCTTACATAAAACCTGAATGCGTGACTATTACACTCTTCACATTAAGGCTGAGTGCATGGAGTGCGGTGCTCTTGGTAATGCAGCTTGAAGTATGTAAGTGGTGTTGCCTCCTTGTTTGCTAAATGTATTGACCTCCCTCCTCTCTCACTCTCTCGCAGCATGGAGACGTGTTGCCCCTCAAGATAGTCACCTATACCACAGTTTCGGCTTCTTTACTTGCTCTACTGGTCACCTTCATTTTGCTGGCCATCCTGCGAAAACTCCGGTCCAACCTGCACAGCATCCACAAGAACCTGGTGGCAGCACTCTTCTTCTCTGAACTTGTTTTCCTCATCGGTATCAACCAGACGGACAACCCGGTAAGACCCCTGCTCTAAATAGCTGTTATTATGTGAGTCCAAGTAATATGTAGAGACGCTGTACTAAAAAATGCCTTCAGATTTGAATGCACAAACATGGATCTGTTCATCTGCATTATCATCAGCTAAACTAATCGCTGCTAATTCTCCAAGAAGGGATGTTTTAATCTGTGTTCTTTTATGTGTTCTTTTACTGAGTTTACATGACAGCTCTAGCTCTAAGAGATACATGGTGCATAAAAATAATATAAGGCTTGTGGGATATTACTGTAAATATTGTTCTGTGGAGAGAAGAAAGCAGGACATGGTTATAATCCACTCTGTAAGAAATGGGCATGATGAGAAGTCCTGGTTTAGAACTTCACATTTCAAAAACGGTAATTACATCTTCATGGGTTTTATGCTATTTCAGGGTAAGTCTGAAAGATTCTGCAAAAAAGCTTCTTTTTTAACTCAGAATGTTCTGATTAGAGGAAATTGGCTTGCTAGTTTGCCTCTCACTCTAGCCCGTTCTCCTTGAGCCCAAAACTGAGCACGCTCTCCTAAAACACCAGTAATTACATGCTTAAATCTTTAATTAGGAGCTGTGTAGTGATGGGTTAGGCCACACTGATGCTTGTTGACAAATGGCTGGGAATAACCTGAAGGTAGAAAGCGCCTATTTACATTCTGGTGATTCACCACTGAATAGGAAGGAGCTATTTCATTGGTACAGATAAAATCCCTGTAATTATACATTGGGTCAGCACAGACACACATCCACACACACCCACCCATACAGTTCATGATGTTCATGCCTGGAAGGCTGGCTGGATTAAAGCAGGCACTGGAGCTACAAAGTGAACTTCTGCAAGGTTTGACTAGGTCTGACTAGCTGGCCTCCGGCGATGGTAGGCTGTTAACTGACAGGAGCTTAGCTGCCATGAAGAGATTCTAAGGCACTCTAGATATTCCTTGTCATTTCTTTAGATTATGTGACGTGTAGCAACAAATTGATTGAGTGCTGATGCTCTGTTCCAGGCCCAAAGTCTATGTAATATGTTTACCGACATCTAATTTAATCAAGAGCCAACAATCAGAATATTGCATTGGTTTGCAGTGGTGTACTGTTGTTGTAGTTTGTGCCTACATGCCTTTTGCTCTAGTAAAAAGCCTATGCAGAGAAAGAGACAGAGTTTATTACATACACAGTACCAATCAAAAGTTTAGACATGGCTACTCATAGAAGTGTTATATACTTCTGTGAGTTGTTGTTGTTGTTTAATTATTGCTCATATGTTTATCTTAATGCTTTACTTTAGAAGAAAAGTGAAGACATCAAACTATAAAATAACACTCACAGAAATTATGTAGTCCACCGAACAAAACCCCCACAATGGCAATTTTACATGAGAATGAAACTGCTTTCTTAACTTGCAGTGGAGGTTGATAGAAGTTTTTTTCTAAGCAATTTTGGAGGAATTATGTTGACCTTTTCCTTGGAAATAATCACAAAACTGAAAGAAAATCTAGTGGTTTGTGCAACAAATGGCATACTAGAGGTGGCAATATGGCAAAAACATAATATTGTGTGAATGTGGTATATAGCTGGATGTGTTAAGTGTAAGCCTGTAGAGTCTTTAAGATAACCGAGAACATTTAGCTGTGGGTGTGTCTAGTACTGACTTGTACTGTAATTAATAACATGCTCCTAATGTAGCATATTAAGTAGATTGCTTAAGTAGAGTTAAATAGAAGCTGATTAAGCCTTCAGGAACATCTGAATGGAGATCTGATTGTAGCTGCTGTAAAACTTTGTGAAGGGTTGCCAATTAAAATTAAATAAAAAATTTAAAGTTTGTTATTTGTCCACCTTGGCTACAGGCCAGGGCAAGAAACATATTAACACAGTCAATTTACATATTACTGTTACACAGTATACCTGTTATTGTCTATTAGTTAAAAACGCCCATACCAATACCATACCAAAGAGAGTCCAAAGCTGTTCTGTGATAAAAAAGCGTTGAGGTTTATTGCATCTGTATATGCTGACTGTATTTGGTTCCTACAATGATTTATATTCAAAAGGGCAGCAGCTCTTGCACAGCGGTTTAACTGCCTTTCCTCCCCTCACCCAGTGACCTCACCCTTTGGGCTTTATCATAGAGACATGCTTGGGCTGGTGTTTGCTGGCACTGTGAGGTTACTAGTGTAGTCCCATACCAACACATAGACAGTATAATTTTACACAAAAAAACAAGATACACCCTCTACACACTGTTAATGAAGCACCCACCCAGCTGTGTGTGTGTGGGTGTGTTTGTGGGTGAGTGGGTATGTGTTGGTGTGTGTGTGGAATGCTGTTGGTCAGGGTCTTATGAAGCTTTGTACTGACACTGCAGTAGATTTACACTTAAGACTGTACACCCTCTAATCCTAACTTTAAAAATGGGCTCTACAGACATGTTCTCTCTTTCTTTATTTTCTATCTCTGCTGCCTCTTTTTTATCGTCTGCCTCTATGTATTTGTCTCAGATGCCTCTTCCTCTTCTCACTTTGTATTCATGTATAGGTGTCCATCTTTCTCTCTAGCAATACCTCCAATTCAAATGATTTTGGGTTTTAATCTCTTTTTCTTTCTCTTTCAGTTTGTATGTACAGTGATAGCGATCCTGCTGCACTTCTTCTACATGTGCACGTTCGCCTGGATGTTTGTGGAGGGCCTGCATATTTACCGCATGCTGACGGAGATGCGCAACATCAACTATGGTCACATGCGCTTCTACTATGCCATGGGCTGGGGCATCCCTGCCATCATCACAGGTTAGCAGCTCTCACATCTCACACACAGTGATGGAGAACACTCACAGAAAGCTCTGTTTCTACATGCTGCTCCATTTTACTGTGACCGTCACAGACCTGCATGAATGGCAGCCAGTCTGTGGTCTGTTAGTTAAAGAGAACTAGGACTCGGAATGTATCTCCAGCGAGCTCTGTGCTAAGACCGGGTTCATTATGCATATGAGTATAAATATAAACAGTAATGTGTATACATATACATGTGTCAGTAGATTTCTCAATCATCACCACAAACAGACCATCTACAAGCACTCAGCACAAACCGCACACACCCATGACGTCGTGTTGGGACTCGCCACTTCTGTGAGCTGTGTGTATGTGTGTGATCCCTGTGGGAAAGCTCTGTCTCTCTGTCTGTTTCTGTCTTTCCCTCTCTGTCTCTCTTTTTCTCTGCTTCTCTCGCAGTCTTTAATTTCTCTCTTCTTCTACACCCTACTCAGTCAGTCTCTGTCACTTTCTATCTTGTTCCCTTTCCCTCTGCTTTCCTGCCCTCTGTTTTTTCTACGCCACCCCTCGTCTTTTATCTCCTGTTGGAACTCTCCCTCTGTTCTGATGGACTCTCTTGCTTTTTACCCCTCTGCTCCATTGGGGTGTAACTTACCTATCTGGCAGAGACTCAAAGTCAGAAGATAATAGAGGCCAGGCTGCCTCTTCTCCTCCCGTTACCTTTCCAGCTCTTCTGTGAGGGGTTGTGTAATCGGTCTGTTTGTGTGTGCATGTGCATGTGTTTGTTTGTTTCCACACATTAACTTTTTAGGAAAACAAGAGAAAAACAGGTCTGACTCGTTACTGATATTAAGCTACGGGTTAAGTTTGGGGTAAGACTTCTAACATACAGATAGTTAAATAGATAAGACACATACAGGACACAATAATGAAATAAAGTGGGATTAGACCAGATTGCCTAACCTGAAAGGGATTATTTTCCAGTCAGTATGTTGTATCTATGTTGTTTGCTGAATTGTATTCTGTTTTTTTCTGGCTCATTCCAGTTTAGTGCTTAGTTGTTCAGGTGCCAGCTGAATAGCTGGTTTAGAGGAAGTGACAGGTTTGAAATTTGATGCAGACCTGCTGTCACCCTCCTCTTCAGAGTCTGACCAAATGAGCTACAGATCAGACATTACCGTATAGGAATTATCTAATGTGTCCCGTTTCTGTGTTTGTGTGTGCTTATAGGTCTGGCTGTAGGTCTGGATCCTCAGGGCTATGGTAACCCTGATTTCTGTTGGCTCTCCGTCCACGACACCCTGATCTGGAGCTTTGCCGGACCCATTGCTGTCGTTGTGCTGGTCAGTGCACTGCACCATTATCCTAAATGCGTTCCTTATCCTAAATGCAGTTTACCGGCCAAGGCATGCCTGAAGTTTGCTTCTTTGGTTGAAAAGACCTATAGGGCTCCTGTAGCTAAGAAGTAATGTAACCTTCATGTCAGCGCTGACTTTATTAAACAAAAATGGTGGCAGGAAATCTGATATTTCTCATGTGAGATAATGTTTTCTCATTTAAAGCATTACACATAAAAAATGTGCCATCCATACATCTTATTTAACATCATGCTTTTTTCCCGGGACTTTTTTTCGACTATGGCAGTGTGTTGTTCCGTATGTGCTGGAGTACAGATGAACTGGATTCTTGCTTAAACTCTCATTAATGTTTGTAATGACCGCCCCTACAGGTTAACGTGGTAATCTTTGTGCTAGCGGCCAAGGCATCGTGTGGACGCAGGCCAAGGAGCTTTGAGAAGTCTGGAGCCGTGTAAGTTGCCACACACCCAATTAGACAGTGTTATTCAAATATGGGTCATTCAGAACGCGCTGACACGGAGATTTATGTTTCTATGTGTGTTTCTAGTCCTGCTCTTCGGATGGCCTTCCTGCTCTTACTGCTCATCAGTGCCACCTGGCTGCTGGGGCTCATGGCTGTTAACAGTGATGTCATGACCTTCCACTACCTGTTTGCTGTGTTCAGCTGCTTACAGGTAAGGTTAACACCGCTAATGGTATTAAGAGAATATGTATAAGTATAATATGTATTATAAATAATGTAAGTTCTTCAGGCCCTGCTGTTTTTTGTGAATATACACATTACAGCATTACAGTATCGAAGACTTCACACTGGATATTTCCATGTACAGTGACTTTAGTGTATTTAGCAGAAAAACCTTTATAACTTATTTGTTATGTTTGTTTCTGAGCCTGAACATGTAAAAACTACAGTTATGTCATTCAATCATTACTAATTAGCCATGAAATAAATGTTAAATAAAAGTATTATCTACTCATTTATTAAAAGTTATTTAATAGTTGGTAGAAAATGTTTTTATTGTAAGCAAACTGTGTTTTATGTGTCATCAATGTTAATTACAATTACACATTTTATTTTTTACTGATTACCTTTGGTATTTTTCACTCAGTGTAATAATTTAGAAATTTTGCAACTTCAGTTTAGTAATGAATTTAAAATGTAGTAATTAAAATAGCCTTTCAAGGTATCTGTTTTCTTATCACTAAACAAAAACACAGCAAATTTTAAATACCCCTAGATTTGCAGTATAAAGTATCACCAGAAACCGCATTACTTAATCATTTTTTTTCTTCAGGGAATCTTTATATTCCTCTTCCACTGTCTGCTGAATAAAGAAGTGAGGAAGAATCTGAAGACTGTGTTCACAGGGAAAAAGCCTCTTCCGGATGAGTCTTGCACCACCCGGGCGTCCCTGCTGACTGTAAGTATCTGGCAGGATATTTGTATATCTGTAGGCTGTTTAGATTGTTTACACTTGTGTGCATTACTGTCTCTTTAAAGTGTAAGTACAGGGGCATGTGTTTTGTAAGTGGAACTGGTGCTGCCCTACAGATGGAACAGATAGACACTAGGCTGAAACATGCTGAAAACTTTCTCTAATCTTCAGGCTTTTAAGGATTCTGAAACCTTTAGTAATTAGAATATACATTGTTGTTTTACAATAAGCAAAGCAGACAACCTGGCTGTGACATCACCATGTATTTTTGTACAGTGTGAGGAGTTAATTAGCTTTCTGTTTAATCTCTCTTTCTCTCTGCCCCTCTCTACTTTCAGCGCTCACTGAACTGTAATAACACATACACGGAGGATGGCCCTCTGTTCCGCTCAGCTATCGGAGAGTCCACTGTGTCTTTGGAGAGCACCATCAGGTCAGCCAAGAGCCACAGCGGCTACCTCGCTTATGCCTTCAGGTAACAGCCTGCTGGGTGCATGGCCCTGCTGCAACACTTTCTCTTTCACTCTTTTATTCTTTCTATCTCTCTTTCTCCCTCTCATTCTCTTTCTCTGCTTTTCTTTTTTGTTTTGTTTCACATTCACTCTTGTTTCACATTGCTTTTTTTCTTTTGCCCTTACTCTTTCACATGTTCCCTCTATATATATTTCTCAAACTGTCTCTCTCTTTTTGTATCTCTTTTCTATCTCTTTTTTGTTTTTCTCTTTTTCTTTCTCTCTCTCTCTCTCTCTCTCTCTCTCTCTCTCTCTCTCTCTCTCTCTCTCTCTCTCTCTCTCTCTCTCTCTCCCTGTATACTTTTCTAACACATGCATGGCTTAAGCGCATGGCTCTGCCTCAGCTTTGCAACGCTGTAGTTTACATGTACACACGTACTTGCCACACACACAAGCACAACTTCTGCGGACAAATGTTCAGCAACGCTAAATCAACACTAGTTCATACATAGCAATTAACATGATCAGTGATCATTTACATCTACACAGAGGTGTAAAAGTAAGTGTAAGATGTGAATTCAGATTTTACTGTGTATATGTGTACAGTGTGTTTAGTCACAGGTTTAGCATTGGCATTTTGCATTGCTTAGTGAACATTATAACTTTCGATCTGATTTACTTCACGAGCAGAAACCTTGATGGATGTAGCTTTCGGCTATAAAGCTTAGTATAATCTAACTCCTTTACAGTCTTAATTACACTGCAGACATTGACACTGCAGATCCGCTAGTGCTAAGGCAGAGCAGGAGTTGTTGGGGAAAATTTGAGCCCATCAGAACAGACTGAGGCATGCACCATGGGTGCCTCCAGCTAAAATGTCAGTCATCAGGCGTCGTCGGCTATAGCTACACACCATAAAGATGGAAACTGCCTTTAGGGATGATTGGAGTTTGTGCTTCGTAGTGTCAGATTATGTCAAGACTATCACAACGTTTACTAGTCTCATACAATCAGTCTGAAACTCGCAAGTGCTCATTTTATTTTGCCCTCCAGTGCTAGTCTGCCATCACTCCAGTGAGGATCCTGGTCTTCAGTCTGATTTATAGTACTTCTCAGCATCTTTCAGGAAAACAGTAGCTGATACAGTCCTGTACATAGAAGTCAAAAACAAAGAAGAAAGAGAAGAAAGGAGAAATCACAATCATGGCAAATTCTATGGGAACTGGCAAAGCTGGAACTCCTAAATGCATGTCTTGGGTTACTGGAGTCTTATGACAAGGGCTGGGTGTTCAATATGTGGGGGAAATTCCAATGTGTCAATACTTTAACTGCAGTACAGATACTTTTCCCCTGTACCTTCCTCACACTCTACCTACTTTCGACACATCTTTGCTGCCTTAACCGGATATATTAATTTCGCTTTAATGTAAATCAGTGCCTCTGGCAGCAGCTTCATGTCATATAATAACTTTGTGTAAAGTTTGGAGGCAATAAAATCTCTAGCTGTCTGGTTACCACCACTATGACCAATTCTGTTTCATATGAAAGCTCTGGGAATGGCTTTGTTTACATCTTAACCATGAATTATGTAGAAATTCTTAGAAAATGGTTGTATTTGGTCTTAATGTAGGAGCCAGATCAGGTACTGAATGATAACTCTGGCAACAGTGATGATATACAAGGCCATTAGGAAACACAGACATACTTAAAAATGAGCCCTTTTTGTATTAATACATTTTATTGGTTATTTTTAAAATAACTGATAGAAAGCATTTCAGATCAAATTCTCTCAGGTACAACACAGACCTGTAAAATTGATAACTTTGTTGTTGTTTTAAGCTTTTATACTGGTGTGGCATTTTATAAAAGCATTTCAGAGAATTTAGAGAACAAGGACACTCTGGAGTTAGGAGTTAGGAATTAGGAGTTAAGTAATTAATGGTCTTTACCTTAAAGGGTGAGCCTAGTCATATAAAGCAAACAGTGTACAACAACCAACTCTCTATCTCTCTCTCTCTCTGTCAACAGAGATGAGTCGGGTCAGAAGCCTGGCGTCTCCTCAGCTAAAGGTGGACACACAGACATTGATGGTCCTCTGTTCCACCGAAACGGCACTAAGGCAGACGGTACTCCATCTTTGCTATATTCTTTCTGTATATAGCTCTTTTTGAAACATCTTTCACTTTGATCAGCTCGCTGTGGAAGGCTGTTTAGCCATTTGTTAAACCGGGTGGTCATTCTGCAGTGATGGCTGCTGAACAGTTGAATAAAGAGCATGCTGTGTTGTATTCTCAGACTCCGACTCTGACAGTGAGCTTTCTGTGGACGAGCACAGCAGCTCCTACGCCTCCTCACATTCCTCCGACAGTGAGGATGATGAAGATGTCCACAGGACACCCAAGTGGAACAATGAGAGACAGCCACTACACAGCACTCCCAAAGGTTCAGGAGTTCCTTACTGATGATTTATGCAACTTAAAAAAACATGGGGAACATTGATTTATTAATGATTATAACATTGCTGTAATGTTCTATACAGTATCTTACAGTAAGATACTAAACAGCTTTCTCAGACTGACACCTGGCCACATCTGAAGTTTCTGCGTATTTATTTTCAGCAAAAAATTTGCAATGAAACTGATTTATGTTATTGAATATATTATTATTGATTCCACTATTTTAAATGTCCTGAATCTGATTCCCCTCTTTTTTCTATTTCAGTGGAAACAGTGACCAATCACGTGAAGCCATACTGGCCCACTGAGGCCACCACTGCTAGCGAGAGTGAGGAGGCTGGCGGAGCAGAGCGTTTGCGAGTGGAAACCAAAGTGAATGTGGAGCTTCATCAGGAAAACAAATTAAACCACATAGGAGAACCGCCCCAGGACAAAGACCCACCAGCCAGAGACGGAGCACCCCCCAGCATGCCCAACAGCAACCATCAGCCAGAACAGAGAAAGGGTAAGTGAGAGAGTATAATAATGATGGATGTGAGAGTGATGAAAATATTTTGAAATAAAATTGAATGTGTTATCAGTAATACAGTTCTTCTGCCAACCAGTGTAGTTTGTTAACCGTTACTATGGTTGTCTTTGGCAGTGTCAATGCAGAATCCTCTTAATATGTGTGGTCATATGTGTATATGTCAAATATTTTACATCAGCTTAAAATCGGCTCAGTCACGCAGGTTTTGTAACACCTACTGCATCTTTTCTCCACAGGCATTCTGAAGAATAAGATCACGTACCCTCCCCCTCTTACAGACAAGAACATGAAGAACAAGCTTAGAGAGAAGCTTTCAGACTACAACCCACCTACCATCTCCTCACGGACCCCCTCAGTAGCCTCTAACGATGGGGGAAACAGTCACAACATCATTATTAAAAACCCACACCGCCCTGCAGTCCCACCGAAAGAGCAACAGAACGGAGTGGCCATGAACCTACGGGCCGGCACCATTAACGGCGGCAACCAGTCAGATTCAGAGTGAGTAGTCACATGACCCCTGCGTTTGTCTCACAACGACTCTGCCCAGTCTTTTATGTTTGTGGGGAAAAAACATAAAAGTGAGTTCATGGGATTACAGGGATGGTGGAAATGTTGACATACGTCTGTTGAATGTTCACCCTTTCAATGCTGACCTGCATGATTCAGCATTGATACCGTTTGGTTGGATTGACGTCTCTAAGTTCACTAGTCAACTAATCACTTGTAGCATCCCTTTGTTGACTAATCATATTTATTTATGTCTTTATTTATGGTTTTAATCATTTTTTTTGTAATTGTAGTTACAGCTGCTGTATTTCAGCTACTTAAGGTGTGGACCATGTAATTAATTGGTCAATGAGCTTAAACAAAGTTACTTCATTCTGCTGTTAATTAAAAGTTATTCTATCTTGTAACATACCTGCTACCACAGCATTTATCTGAAACTGAAACTTATCTTTAACTGAAAACTACACACTGAAACTGTAACTCCCAAAAAACTACTTCTAAAAAGTGAACCAAAATGAGATGTATTTTCAGAAGGTAAATCTAATCTGTTCAAGTATGCTTTAAACTGGAAGTAAACTAAAAAGAAAATAAAAAAGCTAAATAAAAATAAAGGCTAATACAACTTTAAGACTGTATATATATGTTAAGGTTAAGTTATGCTTAAATTTAAATTGACATTATGACTTTGTTACACTGTAGTTGTACTGTAAAAAGTACAACCTAAAAAAATACTTATTATGTAATTAATTTGCTTATAACTGAGGTATTTTTTAGGTTGGACCAACAAAACATGTTTTACAGTGTAGTGCACTGTGATTGCATTTTCTATAATATACTAAAAACAAGAAGAGGTAACATGAACGAATACTCTACTTTCAAAAAAACAAAAACATCAAAAATGGTTCTCAAAGAGCTGGAAAGTGGTATTTGTCTTACAGTAGACCGCCATTTACAAATCTTAAAAGAAGGTGAATGTAGCTAGTCATGCTACGAACAAATCTCAGTAATATAAAGCAAAATGAAAGCTCCCATTTATATGCTGATTTTAGGAAGTATAGTCCAACAACTTTGATAAGAATTATTTATTCTTTAGCCTTTTTTAAACAAGTTGGTGGAGATTAGCTGACTTGGTTTAGATTAGTTAAAAGGCTGGCCGTGGATCTAAAAAAAAAAAAAAACTGAGTCAGAGACAATCCCTCTGTTTACACCTGTGCAGCTGTTGGGGCAGGTGTGCAGAAAACTCTCTATTCGTTTGCATGATGGCATGGGGTTTTGTTCTGTCTGCCTGAAGCCTTGCCTGAAAACCCTTCTAACCAGCATGTTACCACTGCCCCCCTTTCTTGTCTCCCTCTCGTTCCCTCTTTCTTTCAACACAGCGGCAGTAACGAAACCTCAATCTGACCCAGCAGGAAGCCGCAGGAAGCTATTTCTACGTGAGAGCCACACAGCTGCCGTCATGATGGAGAAGAGTAAAAACTCTATAGAGGCTGATGAACAGGTCTTATGGACCATATGACCTTTTGACCTCTCACTTTCTCCGCCCTTCATGGCCTACACTCCAAAGGAGAACAGTATTACTGCAAACGTCTGTCTGGTCTACCTGGAAGCTTCAGTGAAAAAAGGGAAGGTATTGGACCACGCTTTGCGAGGAACAGTGAACCGTGCCAAAATCACTGCAAGAAGACAAAAACTACATCCCCCACAATGCTGAGCTGCATGTCCGGAACACGTCACATGCAGGCTGGAGCTGAAGAATTGCAGGGTGTGATAATGGAGGTTACCACTAGTACTTATCCACGCTGAATGAGTGGAAAAGACATTGACTGACTCATTCACACACTCCGAAAGTAATGTGTGGGAAAAGACAATGGAAAATATGAGCTAAAATTTTTCACCAAGTGCCCTACTCTACTTGTTCATCCTTCGGGAGGAGATCCTCTGTTGGGTTTCTATGTTGTGACTGTAATTATTATGTAGATACTGCTAAAATGGTTTTATTTTATATGTGGACTGTTTCCAAGACTTTTCAGGCACATTTTTATAATGAAAATTAGGATTTTTTTTATATATATAAATATTAAACATGCAACTCTAGAGATTATCCTGGACGAAATCACAATGCTGTAATTTTGTACATGATTTGCAGTCAGGTCGCCTTAGTGCCTTTGTCCTACACTACACATTTGAATGAAAAACCCCATTTAAAGCCCACTGGTGCTCTCCTCCTCCAAAAGAAGACTAGAAACTTGAAGGGGCACAATGGTGAGATATTTTTTATAAAAGAGTAAATTATAAAATGTGAAGAGAGAGCTTTCAGATTTCTTACAATGATAAAATGAATGTGTATGCCATGCTTATTATGTACTAAAGGGAGGAGTCAAGAAATCCAAAAAAAAAAAAAATACACTGTGGTCCTTGTGCAAGCAAGGATGTTTGCCTCCCCCGATGACTGTTCTTTCTCTATTTCTGTCACAGCCACTCCAGTGTTTGAACCACTCCTGATCAGAAATTGCTGGATTTTTTCTTTTTTCCCAAAAAAGACACTGGAATTCTTGTAACATATGTATATTTATTTTTTATGGTTTTGAAACACTGGTTAATGATTGCATCTATAAAATTAAAAATGTCTGTGGAATTTTCTAACTTCTTCTATGCTTTTCTAGTTTTTGAGTTAAATGTAGTAAAAAATATATAAATGGCCACTTCAGGCCATTTCCTAATAGCCATTCACATATAGCGCTTGTTATTCATATACAGAACATCTTCCTTGTACAAAAAAAATCCAGGTAACCCAACATACATTCAGTGTTGCACATCCTTTCAGATCCATAGTGTTGAGTTGTATTCTCTCAGTGGATGAATGGACAGAAACAGCTATGAATGTTTTCAGATCTAAAGCAAAAGTGGAGCTTGATTTTCTCCTCTCTCTCAAAGGTGAAAGCTTGTGTATCTACACCCATTGCCCATTTTATCAGGTCCATTTACAGCATTTAGCTGACGCTCTTATCCAGAGCGACTTGCAAGGTTAATCATATTACAGTTTCCCTCTGGGATCAATAAAGTATCTATCTATCATGTAGTGTTAGGAGTCTTGCCCAAGGGCTTTTATTGGTGTAGCACAGTATAGCTGCTCAGACCGGGATTAAAACCCCAGTTTCCCACATGTGGTGGTTCCAAGGTGGGTAGTGATGTTATCTGTTGAGCTACACCAACCACCCTGGTACCGAATAGGAATACTGTTTAGAACATCACCCCATTTATCAAAGATCAGGACACCCACAGCTGGACCACAGCTGCGCAGGGTGGTGGATCGTTCTTCATTTAAACAGGTAAGTGTAGAAGGTGTACTGAATGAAGTGTCCGGTCAGTGTATATACTGTATACCCAACCACTAAATAATAAATGCTAAATAAGGGTGTGATTTACTGTAACCTGAGGCATGTTAGATTGTAAAGATAACTAAAAACCCAGTGCAATTTTACAGTAATGGCACCATCTGTGAGGGGAAAGCAGCCATAGTAAAATCATTAGGATCAGTAACTAAGCTACTGTATCTATTGCTATATAAGGCAAAGCAGTGGCTGTATTGTGTGCATTAGTGGAGTGTTTCTCTATGCTCCAGTGCCTGGCAGTGCATTGTGTTCAGCTCCAGACAGACAGAGGACCAGCAGCCACAGGCTAATCCCCTTGAGGAACAATAAAGGCTGGCCGCTCGTGGATCACCAGGGATAATACTGCAGTCTGGGTACCACAGAAAGGTCAGACATGAAATGCCAGACACTTAACCTCCACAAGCTTGGACACCAACCCACTGAGGGCTTTCGGTACCAGCCATACCCACACATACCACACTGACGGTCACAGTTTTTCATTCAGGGTTTTTTACTGCATTTCTGACAGCATAAAAGCTACTGTAAGGCATCTAAGGGCCCACTCTCCACATATTTCCCATTTTACAGTTATAACAAGAGTTTGGGTATATGTACCACAATGATGATGTCATTTTTACTAGTCTTTATTTGTTTATAACTAAACTGACTGACTTTCTGATTTAATTTGGCATTAAGCGTACTATATGTAAGTGGCCTGTGCTATGATGACCTGACCTTCATGAGATATATTCTTTGCTTTTGGCTTCCATGCAGCCACAACTCAGCGGCAAGAACGACACCCCATTTTACTTCAGAGTGAATGTTCAAAACTAAATTCCTGTAGGCCAATGGGTATGTAATGGCGTTCATAGGTTTGACATCACAGCCAATTACAAACTGCAGTTTATCTGTTTCTCTGCATTTATTATCAGCCCCATTTTACCCTGCTCTGATATGACACAGTAGTGCTGCACAATGTTTTTACATCCACTCAATGAGACACTCTTTTTTTAATTTACGGCATTTAACTGATGTCCTACCCAGAGAGACTTACAAGGTTAATCATATTACAGATATTACAGACAGGCCAATGTAGTGTTAGGAGTCTTGCCCAAGGACTCTTATTGGTGTAGCACAGCATAGTCACCCAGACCGGGAATTGAACTCCAGCTGTATCCTGATTGCACACATAATCCAAAAGGAACAACAGTTTTTCCATAATGTAAGATAAGTGGAAGATAGTAGTAAAATACTTTATGTTGAAATGTAGTGAAGTTCAAGCAAAAAGTCACTACTTATTTATAGTAACCAATTACCTTTACTTCTTTATTGTCCACCACTGCCCCTATTCACTCGAACCAGCACAACACTAACATGGCACAACTGCTTCAAACTACACAAATAACACATATTATGCAGTCTTATGGTTTTATGGGGGTCGTGGCCATTACAGAACAGGGTTAAATAGGGGGTAACAAAGTATGCAGAGAGCAAATCAGCTACACTAATCATAGAACAATAAATGTGGAACATAAATACACATTTGCCAAAGTATACAATTTCTGTTTGACTATATATATATATATATATGATTGCATGTTGGTAGGTGACAGTTAAACTTAGTGGATAGCTTAAAGGTAACACTAGGGCTTAAGAACTGCAGCCATGTGAAAGCGAGTTTAATGATCTGCAGGAACAACACTCCGTATAACTTCAGACTGAACGGAAGGTCTAAAGTGCTGTTGCCTAAATGGGTGGTTCTGTGTGAATATTTTCTTGGGTGTAATTTGTAAAAGATGTAATTTGACCCAGAGTGCCTACATTTGCACATGTGGTGAACTGAGATGTCTCTGGTTTAGCTTGAAGACTTGGGCTGCCATTGCTGTGAAAAGAAAGGATGAGCACCTGCTGTAAGTAATCTTGATAGGTACTGAAGATAGCAGTAGGGCCAGATTAACCAAAGCCACATGATGGAGAGCTCCTGATGTACAACTTTTAAACACTGAGTCGTGTGTTCTTCACCCAGCCCTGAAATTCCATACTTTTCCACTCTACCTCTCTCTCTATGCCACAAGCAGGAATTTGTCTTCAGCTGAGCTAGATTAGGCTGCTCTTTACTGCCGTACTTCAAAGCCTAAGGCAAACGCTAAGATTTGAACGTCTGGGGCACCCCCTGCTATCAGGCAGGAAAAAAGAGGGGAAGAACGGGCATATTTCAGCAGGCACATAAAATCCATAATGAGTTGTCTTGGCTAATGGCCATAAATGTGCATTCCTCAGCTGACACACAGGAGAGTGAGAACAGCAGACGGAGGGAGAGATGTGAGACAGGGCCGGGGCCCAAGCCTCCATTTTGTCAGAGTGTAAGAGGAGACGGCCAGATAAAGTTACAGCAGGCTTAAGAGACGTCAGTCACTGTGGTAACAATAGTTTTCCTTCATCTGAAGAGCAGTGGGAAAAGGCTTCAATGTACCTGCTGCTGCTGCTGCTGCTGCTGGAATGGTACGGAGAGTAGTACAGGAATCAGCAGGCTAGAAAGAGCCTACGGGGAGTGAATAGTGACCCACACCAAAAAAGAATGACATGATGTACACTGCATGTACACGCATCTGTAGACACCTGCTCAGTCTACGTTTTATCTGAGATCAAGGGTTTAATAGAGGCTTTGTCCCTCGTTGCTGCAGTAACAGCTTCTACACTTTTGAAAGGGCTTTACAGTAGATGTTGCTATGAGGATTTGATTGTATTTAGTCACCAGAGCATTAGTGAGATCAAGTACTGAAGTTGGATGATTAGTTTTAGATTGCAAACTCCACTTTAACTCATCCGGAACTCCTTCACTCCAGAGAACACAGCTTCAATGCTCCTCAGTCAATGCTAGGGGAGAATGAGGTGGGGAGCCTTGAAGACCTTAAAAGGTCCATGTCCTAGGCCTAGTTCTAACATTTGGGTTATATATATACATGTAAAGACCTGTGCTATGACCTGTGCACATTCTTTGCCTCAATGCTTTTTGTTATTAGATTTATAAGTAGTCTGAGTTTAGTTTCATTTTAACATTAACCATAGTTACTGACCACCCCCGAGTCCAGACCTCAACATCAAGGAATGTGTTTGGAGTTATTTGAATTGTGAGAAGCAGCAAATGCAACCAACGTCTACATCCCTGCTTTGAAAAAGGTAACCAGGACTCCTGAAAGAAACAGAAAACAAACCATCAACACACACAAAAATTAATAACTTATTTTTGGTAAAGTATTTTATGTTACATCTCATCTCAGTCGCTACTGTTTCAGTATCGTCTCATATCTGTAACTACTGGAAGCGGTCCAGCTGTACGAGATCAGATCCTTTCAATTTTCAAGCTGGGAACTCTCTTAACAGAAAAACCCATGCAGCAGTTTTTGTGCTGAGCATTAAATGTGCTGTTGAGCTCTCAAGGCTGGAAATTGTCTCCTGAGAGACATGAGAAATGAAGATGAGGAGTAGGAGTGCCACCTACTGGTTGTAATGAGGATTGGGCTAATAACTGACAAACCCAGATTAATATGTGATTCTAACCTAATCTAGTTAAGCATCATGAAAAACACTGCTTAGTAGCGATATTGCTTTTTATTGTGTTTCTGGAGTGATCATTCCTCCTGGTGATTGTGAAACAGCATTAGCTGAATAGTGTTATTTCTTCTTCTGCTCCTTTCGTCTGTTTATGTTGTTTTATGTGTTTGGTACCGTAGTTTTTTTGGCCAGTGGGAATTCAGAAGTTGTAAGCTGGAGCCCTTACAGTGTGTGCGAATATAGTGACTGTGAGTGGAAAACATGCATTCAGACGCTTTTTGTTTTTGTTATTTATTTGCTGTGTGTATATCTACTTACTGGTTGGTGTAGCTCAGCGGATAACACCACTACCCACCAAGTAGCCACCACCCCACGTGGGAGACTGGGGTTCGAATCCCAGTATGGGTCACTATGCTGTGCTATACCAATAAGAGTCCTTGGGCAAGACTCCTAACACTACACTGGCCTACCTGTAATGTGGTTAACCTTGTAAGTCGCTCTGGATAAGAGCGTCAGCTAAATGCCAGAAATGTAAATGTAAAATGTACTTCGAGTGTACATACAGTTTCTTTAGATATAACACATATAATAACAAGGTTATGTACATTAATATAATACACGTGAAACTTCAACCGTAAACTTTAACTTATATCGTATACAATAGAGTTCATCTGCCAAAAAAGGGGCACAGTGGTTAGCATGGGAGAATTTAGAACAAATCCAAACTCTTCTGAAACAGTGGGCTCTGGTCAGGCAAAATACAATTATTGGACAATAATTTAGATCATCATATTAGGAACAAGAAAACATGAAGGGAGTGATGTACTGGGACATATTAGATGAAGATGTACTCTCAGTTTCAGTGGCCAAGAAACTGAAAAAGAAGAAAGTCGTGGGAGAAGATGGATGGATGCTTCAACAACGTGGCAACCCCGGATACACAGCCAAAATAACTCAGGACAGGTTTCTAAAAAGGTGAAGGTGCCTGACCCAGGCAGTCTGCCAACACGAATCCTATTTAAAATATAGTGAATTTTGGAGTCCATCAGAGGAATCCTTAGTCTTGAGAAATTAAAGACTTTGCGAAGAAGAACTGGCTAAACTTAAACCTCATATACATTAATACATATATATTATGACAGAATATTATGAACACATCTTTAAATCTACACTCATTAGTGATTTTATCTACAATTACAGACAGTAGGCCCTCTGTTTCTCTGTATACTTTATTAATCCCCATTAACCCTGTCAGAATCCTCACAGGACCACCACAGAGCAAGTATTCTGTGGGTGGTGGACCATGCTACCAGAGGTGTCACTGCTGGACTGAGATTAGTCTACAAACCAAGACTATCCAGCCCACAGCATCCTGTGGGCAGCATCTTGTGATCACCATCCATTGACCAGTGGTGAAAGATGACCAACACAAACTGTGCAGCAGCAGATGAGCTATCATCTCCGACTTCACATCTACAATGTGGACCAGCAAGGTATGAGCATCTAATAGAGTGGACAGTAAGTGGACACAGTGTTTAAACACTCCAGCAGCGCTGCTGTGTCTGATCCACATGTGCAAGTACAACACACACTAAAAACACCACCACGTCAGTGTCCCTGCGGTGCTGAGAATGTTCCACCACCCACATAATACATCTGTGGTGGTCCTGTGGGGGTCCTGACCATTTAAGAAAAGGATATAAGAGAGTTAACAAAGCATGCAGAGAAACAGATGGACCACAGTCTGTAATTGTAAAACTACAAATGTGTCTAAATGTTAAGTACAGTTGTTAGAATGGACAATAAGTGTAGGTACAAGTGGACAAACTCCATATCAGATCAGACGTAAACACAGCTTTCATATGAAGGGATGAAAATGTGAAAAATGATCAGGTTCATTGTGTCAGTACCACACAAACATTATATTTGTACCAGAGCAAATAAAATGCAGGATATGGCCCTTTAAAAAGAGCTGGAACACTTGTGCCCTGGCCTATCTGACATTGCTTGACTTCAAAAAATGTTATTTCCCTGTAGACGACACACTCCCTGCACACTTAGCCAGGGATATTAGCTTTGCTGTCATCTCCACAAGCACGTTTCAGCTCTGATCTGCCAATGGCTTTCTCCTCAGGCCTAATCTCACCGCAGATGGCTGGCCTGACTCTGAGCTGCCAGAACACACTGACAAGAGGAAAACAGAAGATTTATATCCTGTAAACAGCTCAACAAAATGGCAGTGTTTACATCATTAAAGACCAGCTCTGTCTCCCTGTCTTCAAGCTTTGCTTTAATCGACTTCAGAGCCCAAGGATTTTACACAAGCATGTCCACTGTTCTGGCAATGTTCATGCAGGATTTTGGGCTTTCCAGCAGCAGCAGTGGGATTGCCATAAACGTCCAGGGGATCTTATTTTAAAATGCGTAGTTTGAAAGATAACAGCTTTGCCTTTTGGTGCTGCATTGGCATTTAGCAGCTTGAATATTTTAGATGTTTTATTCATTAGATGTAATCACATCACATCATCTGAATTTAACTTTAAAGTTCAGCATGTGTAGCACTGATGATCAGTCTGAGATCACTAGGAGATTTATTCACACACACACACGTCCACAAACTTTCACATACATGAGTATCGTTCGACCAATCTCTTTCCATCAGTGTAAAACATTCATTCAGAATTAAACAGCACATCATTCCTGGGGCTTGTTACATCTTGTATAATCCAGGATTACCTTCAAATCCATCCAAATGGCGATCTGCAACGCCATGCTAATGGGGTATTACAAACAAGTTTTGCTTGCAATCTCCTGTTGGTTTAGCCTCAAAACTGATCTGAAATCTCAGAATTCTGTTTTTTTCCTTTGGTTAGGATAAAAAAATAAAGTCATTCAGAGTGACCTCAAGACAAATGGTACACTGCAGACTATGCTGATAGAATACAGTATGCTGGTATGCATGGTTATACTTGTTGGCCAGCATCAAAAAACACCATATGTTGACCTTGGTGGGGATCAGAATACACTCATCATCAAAAGAGCAGTTGCACAAATAGATGCTCCCTGAAGGAATCAGTTGACAGGAAGGAAGCTTGGTGGGTAGCTTTGGCATTGTTAAACATGCAAACGATTCAAGTTTCACGCTCAGCCGTGTAAGTGACCCAACCAAGCCATGACTGTGGACATTCAGCAAGCACTGATGCCCTCCATAAGTCATCACGTTATTGCCAGTGCCATTGGTTACATGCACGCTGACCGCTACAACGACTGCCCCTAACACCACGTCAACGTTACCAAAGACCAACTTCAGTGACGAGTTCTGTTTTTGTCTTAGTGGAGACGACCAATTAATCCATGTGTGGAGGCACCATGGTCACTTCACCTTAACCCCTATTGCAAAATCTGCAGAAGCTACATGGAATGCATTATCATAGGACACCCTTAGAAACCTTTACAGCTCTATGCTGAGATGTCTGGTATGTAAACAAAGCTATTTAGCTAGAATAGTGATGATACAAACCATTCATTTAATAATTTTTAGAGTTTTTAGAGGTGAACATTGTTTTTTATCAATGCCACTGTGAGCAATTCTGACTTAGCAGAGTTTTCTAAAATGGAGCATTTCATATCAAACCACAGTGACTGACTTTGTTTACACAGCAAAAGTTGAATTATGTACAACTGTTCAAATATGGGTGGAGTTCACCTTAATTTCCAAAGCTGCTAACCCGCGTACACACCATATGACTGGATCCAGGGTTTACTATGTCTACAACTCAAATAAAGCTTTTTGCTTTCCAAACTGCTCTGTGAACTTGTGCTTCTTTTGAATATTTAATGATGGAAATAGTATAAAATGGTAAATCTCAAAATCATATCCAGCCTAATTGTGTTTTAGAAACATCTATTAGGCTGCATGTTCTCATTAAAACTATCAGTAAACAAGGTTTCCTCATGCCCTGTATATGTGAGCTTTACAGGAAGTAACTCTCTGAGAATAAAGGCTCTTCAGATGTCTGGGACCTGTTGCTACCGCTGCTAACAGGTTACATGACAATATTTATTCATCAAGCGTTTCACATAAACCTGGCCCTGATATCATGTTTCACTCAGGAATACATCATGGATTATACTATTATCATTTTCAGTTCACATTGATTTTACAGGTCATTATGTGGAGCCCTCTAGTGGCTAATTACTAAAGCCCAGTTTTCACCATTACAGTCTGAGGTCACAGTGAAGGGCATCTATTGTTGTTTTCATCATTGTTAATGCTTGTTTTTTGTTTTGCTTTTTAGATTGTGTGTCTGTGTGTGTGTGTGTGTGTGTGTGTGTGTGTGTGTGTGTCTGTGTGTGTGTGTGTGTGTGTGATCTTCTTGTTTTTTATGCTTATGGGGTGTGTTGTGTGTTTTGTGTTGAGGTTTGGTCACATAGAAGCGGATGACATATAGTGACCTCTCCCACTGCATTAGCTGTGTTCATGTGCCTCTTATGCTGACATAAATAAAGGGAACTTCTCTTAACAGGAACAATATCCTTTCCCAGATCTCCTTTTATGCCATCACCAGTATAGCATAGCATGCTTGCCCAGGCATGGAAATGAACCCCAACTTGCTGAAATTCTAAAATGTACTTGCTAGTTTACTAGAATTCATTTAAAACTGCAATAAGCTCCCAGTCAGGGATGAGGTGAGGGTAGGGGGAGGGGAAACATGATATTATAAAGGATAATACTATTTTACCTTGACCACTGGGGCACGGTGGCATAATCAAAACTCAGAAAACAATTTAGAAGTGGACAAAAATCACTCCATTTAGATGTAAACAGAGATTCTGTTTTTTTGTGCATTTTAGTTTCAACTATATGTGTATACACACTTCAGTTTTTCATTCTTGTAACTATATGACATATTAACATATTATTTGCATTGCAATAATTAGAAACAGTTGTGAATAGCGACTGCTGAGGTTATATTAATACACTCATCATCAAAAGAGTAGTTGCACTCATAAAGTTTTGGATTCCAATACGTTTGGGAGGGAATATAAAGGTTACCAGAAACAACACATGACAATATATTTGGACTTATATGGGCAATATTTATTCAGCTACACGTACAGAAGTAGTGTCTCTCTGTATGATTATGGGCCGCAGTGTTTGCTAACGCAACATGCTAGATGTCTCAGCATTTTGTTGTAGAGGTTCCTAATGGTGTCCTGTGATAATCCATCACATGCAGCTGGAATATTCTCACACAGCTCCAGTGCCAGTGCAGTTTTGCTGCAAACTCCAACGATCTCTTACCGCTCATCTGGTTAAAGACCATTTAGCATTCCAGGAGCTTTATATGTGCTTTTAGGACATACTAGTTTTGGATAGTTATATGTGAGAGTACAGTGGTTCATTTTGTCTTTGTTCATAAAAAATGAGCTGTTGTTAGATTCAATAACTAATCCACTACTTGACTGATGTCACATTAAATTAATTAATTGAAAAACGCTATTTATTGTTATTGTTTCCTATAGATAGTTTTAATCAATTTACTTAATCTTTTCATGGTGGCGGGATACATTATGGGTCCTCTAAGCTGAAATAATTCCCAAAAATGATTTATCGCTACTTCACCATCATCAGCTTTCGGAAAGTGTTATATTTGATCACCACCACTGTAAACTACATCCTGGACGGTTAGTGTCTTTGCACACGAGCCATTCCACCTCAAACCACTCTGAATGCCTGCTCTGCATTAAGGCTCTGAATTATACAGAGATTTCGGTGGACTTCCCCTTTAAGACTACTTTAAGAGTTAGCGTACCGTTTGAGGGGGTTAATTATTCTGAGGTGTACACCAGATAGTGCTCTTGCTCGAGTGCACTATCTAGTGCACCGGTATGCAGAGCGCGGGGACGCGGATTGGAACGCAGCCAGGTCTCTCCCGCGGCCCCTTTAAGGAGCAGCCGTGGCCGCTGACGATATTTCCTGCTGTGTGCTGCTTTGTGCGCTGCTGCTGCGTTACATTAACACGAGTGAAGCTCAGAGGCTGGACTGACACCTACATCCACCTCAAACCGAGTCCAGCCTGCTGGCACATCACGCACGACCTCTCCACCGAGGAATCAGGACAGCGGAGCTCAGAGAGCTCCACCAGCGGCGGAGGAACACCGAGCTCTGGACCTGTTATATGAATATACATAAGTAGATGTTTAAGACTGTATTGTGACAGTTCCAGCAGGTGCGCAGGAAGGAAGGACCCATCCGAGGAAGTGTCAGTGTTAATTAATGAAACTTTGCTCCGATTCCCGAGCTGGGTAAGTCATCCTCCTCTGATTTCTCTACAGCAACAGGCGCTTTAGTTTGTCAACAAGTCGCCATGATAATAAGCCCGGTGTCCATCACTATCCCTGTACCCTTACAGGGGAGTCAGCGAGTGGAGACCGCGCCGCGCATGACCACTGATCTCAGCGTATTGTAGTGTCAGTATTGAGTCGTATGGAGCTGCAGGGCTGTGTGTTATGATCACATGTGTGAGTGAGTGAGTGTTTGCTGGCTCTGGGGCATTTCTCCTGCTGTCAGTTGCCCGGAGGTTTATCAGGAGGCCAATGGCAGCAGCAGCAGCGTAGGGACAGGGAGCCAAACTGACCTCCTGTTGCATCTGTTAAAGAGCTGGTTCTGGCTGGTCGTTCGGTTGGTCCCTTATGGGAAAGAGCTACTCACCGTTTTGGGGGTAAAAGAGTTTGTTGTGTTGCTTAAACATTGGTAAAGCTGCAAAACCATATCACAATCCATATGGTGCTTTTTGTGATGTCACAAAAACCAACACATTTTCTACAGCACTGGGCAAAAGACTTAAAGATAAGATAAGATAAGATAATCCTTTATTAGTCCCACAGTGGGGAAATTCACAGTTTTACAGCAGCAAAGGGGTAGCAAGGTATGCAGTACAAAAAGTAAGGACAGAACAATATAAACATTATAAATAATAAAAGTCAAGCACCAGGTAAGCTCATCCTGAGGTTTGTTTCTGATAAATGAATCTCATGCATGTATTAAAAATACATATTCAGCATAGTTTAATGAATGTCTGGTGTGTTTCACCATGTTTCTGTCCTCTCCATGAACACGGGGAGGTTCTTCTGTTAGCATTTCCTGACCAATCACAAGGCTGACGTTTCCCACCTAACAGGGAGTGTTCCCAGAGCTTTGAGTAACGTTCCCTACAAGTTCTGATTTCTGAAGTTTTAAAGAGAGCATTTTAATCTAATGTTCAAGGAATGTGTAAAGGATGTTTTCAATTGTAAATAATGTTCCTATAAGGTTAAATGTGAACTAAGACATAACGTTTTACCGGCAGTGTTCAGAGGATGTTTTGAGGGCAGAGTCAGGGTAACAGATTATGTTACAGAAGAAGCTTCTAAGAGCAACATTCATGGATGTTACTAAGACCTGAGATGGCAGAATGTTTTGAGAGCACGTTCTGCTACCTTTTAGGTAGAACGTTCTGGGAACCAAAAGAACACTTCCAGCTGAAAACACTCTTAGAACACGGTTTTGTTTTTGTAGCTCGGCCAGACCCCACCCCCAGAAAACAGTTTGAGAGCTAAAGCTAACTCATCATGACCGTGATCTGCATACCAGCAGTGTTATTCTTTTATTCACTCGTTCACGTGTTGCATCGTCTGGTTTTTGTTTGTACACTTGCGCACCTGTTTCTTTTGTTTCTTTTTCCCTCCAGTGGCCGTCATAAAAAAAGCTTCTGATAAAACAGCATTTTTAGGCTGTGTTTATATCTTATGTGTCTCGCATGCTATACACTGTAACGTTAGAACAACATTCACTCTAATATACACTCACCATCAAATTAATAGCTGCACAAATTGTTGCACCCAGAAGCAATCAACCTACAGGAATGAAACTTGGTGGGTAGGTTTGGCATCTTGAGACTTGCAAATGATTTAAGTTTACGCTTAGCCGTGCATGTGATGTAAGCAAGAATGGGTCTTATTGATGTACCTGACTGACCCAACAGCCACTGTCGTGGACTTTCAGTGAGCAGTGATGCCCTCCAAGTCATCTTGTTAGGGCCAGCACCATTGGCAGATTGCTGGATGGCTGGATTGTAATGGAGATCATTACAATGATTTGTATATTTGTATTATTATATAAGTAATACACAACACTGTGGAACTAGCTTTCTATTGTATTACTCCAGTATTATTATTATTATTAGTGTTATTATTATTATTATTGGTGGTAATAACAATAATAGTAGTAGGTATCAGAACAATAATAACAGTAAAGAGTTAGTAATGGTTATATCCATAGGTGGTAGTAATATTAGTAGTAAAAATAAACATACGTGGTAAATATTGTTGTCACCATCATATGTTCACATTTTTAACATAAATAATATTACTGTTATTTTATGATCTACATTAAAAGCCAGACATGACACATGACTCACTGGCTCACTTTGCGTAATGAAAGCACTAAGCAGCGGGCCAGCAGCAATCTTAGACCTGAGACAGACACTGTTGCTCAAAATAGTCCACTCTCAGCTGTAGTGCTCAGATGTGGTCTATAACTAGTTCTGTTTACTCAATGCTAGAGACGTTTTCGGACCTGATACTTTAGCTGTGAGCTGTTCAGAGGTAATTACGTTCACAACAGCTTGTTCTACTGGCTAGTTAGTTAGTTGGTTCATTCAAGTGACGTTATTGGAAATGTGTGTATTAGGAAACGTGCATGTGGATCGTTTTAGGGCACTGGAGTGTTCTCACTTAAGACTGGTTGTAAATGTAAAGTTAGACTTAAAGGCTGTAAGATGAACTTTTTTATTGTTCAGTTGTTCAAAATTGCAGAGGTTTTTAAAATAATGTCTAAACGATCAACAGAGTTGTTTGAAGTCTGAAAGAGGAAAGGTACAGCTCAGAACTTTTAAGTCAGCCTACATTAAAAACCCACTTATTTTTTAACATTTCTGTATAATTAAAGTTCTTGAATGTAAACAAACCCATTCAGAGTGGTTCCACATGGAATGCTGTGTTCTATAGAACAGAATAGTTCTTAGTGGTGCTAATAGGAACAGATGTCTGGAGCATTCAGTGCCTTTAATAGTTACTTCAGATTTGAAAGGTTATGAATGTGTTTTGCCTGATGCCCAAAAACTACTGTTCTACAAAACTATAAGGTTTTGACCTATTTCAATGGTCTGTACCTTACTGAATGTAGACCTTCTATTACTATATGTGTACTACAGTTTTATTATCCAAGCTATGTATTTAAACTGGTCAAACAAAATGGCTGTATTTGTGTGGCAGACGCCAGGACTCCTGGTTCCTATCACCAACACTGTAACAGAAAAAAAGCTGCTGAGTTTCCTGTGAACCATTTCATATCAAACCACTTTCGGTGACCTTGTTTGCACCTCAGTGACTAAATCTACAGAAAGTTGGTAAAAACCAGTGGCTATTTGCCATTTATCCTGTATTTCAAAGCTGTGTTATTTAGCTTACTGGTGCTTTCTCCGGGTGGTTAGTGTTGGGTTTATTCCCCATGTAACTGTGCTTATCAGTCCTTGTTGTGAGTGCTCCAGGAAGTTTGAATCCTATGAATGACTACATGTAGTTGTGCTACTGTTAGAGGAAAAAAGTAACACGTACATAGAAAGTGTGATGTTATCAGTCCAGTTTGGTTTAGTTTGCTTAGGCTTGGTTTTAGCTGGAATCTGGTGGTACGCTTTGGATACATACTGCATGCGGAAGATCATACAAATGGGCATTTTTTTTGCACTCAGATGAAAAGTTTAGGAAAATGAAGAAGAGAATGAGGTAAAGAAGCTGACCTGTATGACTGCAGGCTGTCTGTGCTGTGGCTTTAGTGATGACCTTTGTAATACTTCATGTTTTCATATGGTTTGCATATCAACATTAGGGCTGTCACGATTTCCAGAGTAAAATGTTGATTAAATAACATAAGGTTTCAAAAGGTTTCAAGGTGTGAAAATCTGCTGTGTTCAGCTGTAGAAGATGACTAAATGGTGAAATACTGTATGATGAAGGCTGAGGGGCTTTTTAGACACATACTGTTATACGGTCTTTATTGTCGGGGCTAAAGATCATCAAACTAATCTGTAAATTCGTCAGTAACATACAATAGTGACAGTCCTAATCTGCAAGAATTATTGACATATCAAAGAGGAGGTCACAGAAGTGAGCCGATCAGGCAGACTACAAAGCCGTGAATGAGAGAACCTACGACCTTGCAGCTGTACCTGGACTGAGTGTTTTCTAAGCTTCTTTTAGCAGGCACTTCAAATGCACTGCTTTCAGTAAGTAGTGAATCAGAAGGCCTTGCAGATAGGTGGATAGATTTATAGAGATTTAAAACATTTCTGTGTTTTATGGAATTACAGAGGTGTTTAGCGGCAAAAGACAGAACATTCTGTTCTTAGTGGCATTTAGGCCTGTGCTGGGCAATATGGCAAAGACAAAAACATCGTCATGACGATTAAAGGTGCTTTTCATGAAACCGGACATCACATGATTAATAATAAAAAAATTTACTTTATTGCCCTGAGGTTTGCTTATGCCATTTTTGCCTTACTTATGTACAGTAAACATTATTCATAATTCTTTTACATGAACATTTTCAATCTTCACCTTAACCCTTAACATAGAACAGGCTGCTTTTGTTACTGTCTCTATGTAAATGATCTGATTGGCTGACTGCATTGTATTTGGCCTTATTCTCAAAACTTCATTTGTTGTTTCTATGAGTGGTCAGGACTAAACTGCTGTAGGCTCGTTTGACATGAGTAAATGTCTTGAGTTTTGTGAGATCACAAAAACAATGTTCTAATGAAATAATGCATTTTGTTTTTTGTAGCTTATATGCCTTAAATGGACATATGTTAAAAAAGAAGAAGCTTCAGTTTTCTTTTATATGGGCCCTTAAATAGAGCCAGTTATGCTTCATTTGTCTCCCAACATTATCAGTAATTGAACTAGTGATCTCGCACCAATAGAGCAAAATAGACTAAATAATCAGTAAGGGCCACTATCTAAATCTCAGCGGTCAGTGCTTATAGACAAGACATGCTGAGAAAGACGTTATCGTGACGTCATTTATCATAAGAATGTTAACATATCACCATCTCAGCCACCCCTAATTGACCTTGTTCTCTGTACACTTGATTTTGTTCCACTGTCCCTGCAAAGGAAGCGGTACTGACAGGGGAATATAATTATTCCTCTCACACTAATGGACGGTTAAGGCCTTGAGTGCACTTGCTTTCATTTCCGTCTGTAAATCTACTACGGTGAGAGCTTCTTTGGAGAGCAGCACTAGCACCTGGAGAACATCTCCATGCTGAAGTGGTTTTGAGAAGCTGCTTCCTCCGTCAGGTCCATCGACACCTGTATTTCTTTTTCCATGATGTGTGCCATATAGAGCACAATGATGACCATGAGTGGCGTTTCATTTAGAACATGTCATAAATGGCCACTGTGCAGAGCTTTATGACGGGGGATTCTTTGTCTTCTTCACAGAAGAGCATCATGAGTTCTCAGGCATGTGTGTAGGAGAAAGACTGGGCTTAAAATAGAGACGGTATATTGGTATTGATAGTGTCTGCCTATGTCAGCAGAAAGTGCCGTCATATACGGTCAAATGCTGCTATAGGGTATTTGAGGAAAGACAAGAATGAATCAGATTAAACCCTGTAACAAATCTATCCATTCACATTGTGTGATGTGAAATTGGAAGGATGGACAGAAACACATATGGCTTTTTTCAGATCTAAATAACGAGCAGAGCAGCTTCAGGTAGGCTGCGGCTGTTTTCAGCTATGCTAAAGCACTCTTGTTCATTTTATAATCATTATAGATAACAGCAGATCATACAGTACCAGAGACCACAAAAGCAGTAGTAATGAGCATTATGGCTGTTTGCAGTCAGATCAATTGACCTATGTTGCCTCAAATGACTCCTCCTCATTATCCATCATTTTATTTTCATTACAGCCTTAGTGTGCCTTCTATTAAGCCATTAACAAATGCATTATGTTTACTGCTTAACAATTTTTGCTGAGTCAGAAGTGGTTTAGTTGGCTGAATTTTGAAACACTGATCACAGGATAAAATGCAGGTAAAAGTTAAAAATTAGAAGAAGAACCATAGAGGCTTGGAAAGCTGACAAAGAGTTACATGAGAATTTTAAATTGAGCTAAATTGAATTTAATTTAATTGAAAAAAAAAAAAAACATGACAGGAAGAAAATCAGATAAACACAAACAAAAGCAGGTGTTGGATGATAAGGAGGCAGAAAAATTTCAGCTACAGTGTAACAAATCTTCCTATTTTTTTTTTTACCTATTTGTGTTAAGTTAAAAAAGAGAAAACAAATTGCCTCTTTCATGAAAGCAGGCTCACAACATTCACATAAAAGAGCTGAATCAGAGAAGCTACTCATTTTTGAGATCACTAATAAGCAAGTCTATCTGAGACTACTTGAATCATTCGTTACCTGTGTTTTTGTGTTAGACGATCCCAGCTAGAAATTCTCTGTTATAAAACAATTTTGATAATATGCCATGCAATGTTTCATTAATGTTTTCAGCAATAAGTTTTCTTTTTCCAGAATGTTCTTTCTAAAGGTAGGAGATCATTCTCTCAGTCTCAGTAACATCCATGAATCATTTTCAGAAAGTAACACAAGGAATGTTCTTCTTTTGTTATCATGCAACGTAATCTCCAGCCCTAGTGACACCCTCAAAACATCCTCTGAACGTTGCAGGTAATGTGTTATGCCTTAGATAACGTTTAGCCTTAGGAAGGAACATGTACAATCATAAACATCTTTAAAATGTTCCTTAAACATTAGATGAAAACACTTACTTACTAAAACTATTAGAACTTCTGGGAACATTCCCTGCTCCCTGGGATGGTCCTGGAGGAACGTTGTTTCATTTCACTTTGTACTTGTATAGCTGAAATGACAGTAACGCCTCTTGAGCCCTTGAACTGTTAAATTGGACATGGTTTGAGAAAAATAAATAATGATCTAAAGGGCACTTTGTATGGTAGTAACTGGCACACGTTGGATTCCTTTCTTTGTTTTCTACATTAGCCTTGGAGCTCCAGCACTGCTCTAGAAAACCATCTCTCTTCTACTAAAATGGAAAGTTGTGTACATTGGACTGTTCCTGCTGAACTGTTAGTCTAGGGCTAGGGTTTTCCTCCATGTCGTTCCGACACCTGACCCATCTTTTTGATTAGGTGTATGAGGTGTGTTAGATGTGGGTTGTAATTAAAACTGCCAAAAAGGTAGATCTCTAGGAAATGGGGTTATGACCACTGGTATCAAGGTACTGCTGGGGTGAGCTTCATAGACAGTGCTGGCTTGAGTATCCTGTGTCTAACCCTGTGGAGTGTAAAGTACATCCTAATCCCTGGGATTAAAGGGCGGAGAGTTGCTCGTAATCCCAGCCCAAGTTACATATCATTACAGACAAATCAAAACAACACTGTGGCACATTTTATATCTCCAGCTGCTGGGAAGCCCTTGTGTTTGTTACTGTCTTGTTTTCCCGTCCTTTAAAATCAAATCTAGCACCTTCATTTAATTTATGACGGCATGGTTAACTGTGAAAGGTTGTCTACCTAATGTGATAACAAGTGTTTTGACGGTTTCATTAACAAATCAATTACAGCACAGCAAAATGACAAGCTGAACAAATAAAATATTCAATCCTAACACAAAAAATCTACCTGACATGTAAGAAGTGGCTTAATTGATTAAATGCTGTGTTTGCAGTAATCACTGTCGGTTGTTGATCAGTTGTGTACTGCTTTTTATAGAGTGTAGTCCTAAATATGTGGCCTAGAAGTCTAAGACATGCTCGACTGTCACATGACGAAGCAATATAAAATCTCCAGGCTGCAGTGAGGCATGTTGCCTGTGTTGGACACCCAGCAGTGTTTTGTCATTATGTGAATGCGAGGTTTGCTTTTTCCTCTCACATAGCTCCATAGACCCTGTCTGATGAGTCACACACTCACTCTCGCTCTCATTACTCCACAACACACACCAAATCATGGTAGAGAAACGAGGTCACCTCTTATGGCTAACTCTTCCCTGTCCCTAAGACCCTTCTGTAACAGCATTGCATTTAGCTCTCTAAGATTGCCAAGAATAAAAAAGCCATAACTGAAGTATTTGATTCAAATATGTGCATGATTATAGCACAGCTATTGCTAGGCCTATTATGTTGTTGTAGCCATATCACGGTTATTTGAAATAGTTATTTAAACCAACTGCAGTATATTCACCAGTTGTTAGATATCCCATAAGGAACACAACTATGTGGTTTATAATAAAACATATAAATATATTTAGCACTGCGAATGATTTAATATTTAAATATATGGCAACATACAAACATAAACAGTAGCTGGCCACATTATGAAGTACCCCTTTTTGTTTCTGTGCTAATTGTCCATTGTATCAGCTTCACTTACCCTAAAGGACCACTGTGTAGTTCTACAGACTACAGTCCATCGGATTCTCTGCATAGCTTGTTAGCTTCTCTGTACCTTGTTCTTCAAAGGTCAGGATCCCCACAGGACCACGACAGAGAGGATATTATCAGCACTACAGCTACACTGACATGTGTCTGTGTCCATTTACTGTCCACTCTATTAGACAGTCTTGCCTGGCTGGTCCACCTTGTAGATGTAAAGTCAGAGACGATAGCTCATCTGTTGCTGCAGAGTTTGTGTTGGTTATCTTCTTGTCCCTCATCAGTGGTCACAGGATGCTGCCACAGGATTCTGTTGGCTGGTAATTTTTGGTTGATGGACTATTCTCGGTCCAGCAGTGACTCAGAGGTATCTCATTCACTCATATCAGCACAGCACACACCAACACACCACAACCACATCAGTGTCACTTCAGTGCAGAGAATAATCCTCCCCCCAGATAAAACCTGCTCTGAGGTGGTCCTGTGACGCTGTGTATGATCAGTGGAGCTGATGAAATGGACAAAGAGTGTGAAAACAAGGAGGCGTATGCCAATATATTAACATATATGCACATACTTGACAAACTTGACACACGCAAGCATACACACACACACACACACGTATATATTGAGATATGTCTTTGTTTGCCTATGAGTTCACAATCGTTGCAACAAGGAAAATGGGATTTGTCTGTGATATGTCAATTAAAAGTAGAAGTGGAAGTTTTGTTGAGCTAGTTGAGCTAGACAGTAGCGATGAGTCATATCCTCGAAAGACATGCCGTTCACAGTTTGCTTTAATGTGGCCTTCATGGCCTGGCCTTCTTCATAACTTTACACGTTGTGCTCAGATTTGGCAAGATAATAAAGCACATGTTTATCTGCAACTGAACTGTCCTCTGTATAGCCCGTTTCTGATATCTCCTTTTTGTCTCTGCCATTACGGTTTCTAAACCATCAAAAAGCAATATTTGAATAAATATTTGCCTTTCTCTTTTGTCCTTTCAGGGTTACCATACACCATGTTAAGGTAAAGCCTAAGCTTGGTGTGTTGAACATGCTAAAGAAGCTGGACAAAATAAGATTCCGAGGTCCAAAGCGCGATGAGTTCTTGGATCTTCCTGAGTCCCCCACCGCCTCAGATAATGAAGGCAGTGAAGATATTCTGGTGAAGCCTCGACCTTCCCTACGAGACCCAGAGGAGCTGAGAGACCCTGTAAGTCACTTAAACTGAATTCATTGTGCAGTTAATTCAGTTCCCACCAGGGGAAATTTATTTGGCCTCACCAACCTCAAATTCTTATTAAGGTTTTTAAAAGTCTTACCAAAGCTAGCTTTACCAGGCTGAAATTCATGTAGCCTTCTCAAACTCAAATTCTGTTAAACTCAAATAAACTTAAAGCAGTTATGTTATCCTTTAAAAAATCTAGTTGGTCTTACTAAACCTAGATTCAGTTGGCCATAGCAAACTCAAATTCAGTAGCCCTTACCAGACCCAGATGTAATTAGGCTTACCAAACTCATATTCACTTTGCCTTACCAGACTCCTTTTTTTTTACCGAATTCAAATTGAGTTCATCTTATCAAACTCAAATTCAGTTGGCCTTGCTACAATCAAATACAGTTAGCCATACCAAATTCCCATTCAGTAGTCCTTAACAAAATCCATTTAAGTTGGTCTTTAAATTGGCTTTACCAAACTCACATTTAGTCTTATATTGTGTTATATACTCATACTCATACCATTAGTCATACTAAATTAAAATTTAATAAACCTTAGCCATAGCAAGTTCTAATTCCCTTAAAGCAGGAGTCCTGCAGGGCTGGATTCCTTGACAATAAGGTGATTGGACTATGCAAGCACACATGATTCAGCTCCATAATGACCAGGTTTAACAGAATGTACTTAGACTTTACCAAACAGAAATATAGTTGCCACATCTCAAACGAAGCCTTACCAAACCAAATTCATTTATAAAGCATGCATTAAGCCAGCCTTAAAATCAAATTTTAAACTCAAATGCCTAATTTAAAATTTCATTAGCTTTTCCCAACTTAGATTTAGTTAGCGTTAAGCAAGTATTCATGTCTATATATTCTTCCAGTCTTCTTTATTAATTCGTTATCCATTTCTGTTTCTGTTTATTTGTTCTCTGAATTCATCCATCACGGTTTAACTGCATGTTATTGCTGACAGCACTCTTTACAAACATCTGTGTGCGTGTCTTCGATAAATGCAACAGGAAAATGCATAATCAGAATTTCCTGAAGATCATGAGAAAAAGAAGAGTGAATATTCTCATTCTGTTTTTCTTTATTTTTATGATTTGCAGTATAGACTGATGTCCTTTTTAAAAGTGCATACGTGTAACCAAAAAAAATAGTTATAGTAAATTATTCATTTAAAAAATAACTTTTAGGGTTACAGTGGCTGAATGGCTCCATAATCATGGAATGGTTTGAGACTAAACATGAACCATTTGAAGGGTGCGGTCTGATGTTCGTAGCCACTTAGTTTGTATGACCGAGGCTTATTAAATAGTATGCTAACTTTAGGTGGGCTTATTTTACATAGGATGACTCCACGGTTGCACACATTTGCTGCTATGGAAATGGAATTTAGGTCATTGGGGTTGTATATTATCATGAGTGAAATACTTTCAAATACTTGCTAATTATTTATTTAAGGGAAAGTGTGCACCAAAGTTATGGCACTTGTCTACTTTAACTTCACAGTCCTTTGAATTGTGTATTGTGATGAAGTATCATGATGTTATATTTTTGCCGTATTGCCCATCCTGTCAATCTGCTTATATTACATTCAGACATTGAGGCACTCTTAGACTTGTAAACTGGCTATCCAGTCTTTGGCTCCTGTGCCTGGTGTAATCAAGCTAATGCAAACTCCTGAGAGAGATGGAGAATCTGTTGTTGATGAACATTCATCCAAGAGCCTGTTTGATGCCTCTGCCTTCCTGTTTATTCAGGGCAGTTCCTGTTGACTTTGTGCTGGGGAAGGTCCAGTAGATAAAAAAACACCAACAGAAGAGCCTGAGCCTGGCACCGTTTCCATCAAAGCGCAGAGAATAGCTAATGGTCTCAAAGACTTCAGCTGTAATTATTCAGCGACTTTTCCCTCTTAATTAGCTCGCCCTGCGTTATGTATAATAGATGGTGGCCCTGGCTGAGATGTGATTCGTCTTTAAGACGTGTTCAGTGCTTTATCCTGGTCACTGTGTGATCTGGCTCACTGTTTTCTCCTTATTTTTAAACTCCTCCAACGACGATGAAGGAGATATTAGATTAGTCATCAAGTTGTGTAAGCGTAAACAGAGCAGCACTTTCTCTCTTTCCTCCTCGTTCATGTTGACCTTGTGCTTTTGAATTTCAGACAGGCAGACAGAGCTGGCTGTGTGGCTTAGAGACCTTCTATTATATCTCTTTATTTCTTGCCTGCTTCCTGGCTCTCTCTGTACCTCCTCCTCATGTCTCACTCCTTTTCCCCTCCTCTCTGTTCTCTTTTACCTCTCTCTTTGCTTTTTCCCCTTATCTTTATTTTCTTTCTCTCTCTCTCTTCTTTCTCTCTCTCTCTACCCACATTTCTTTTTTCTTTCTCTCCTCTTCTCTAACAGTTTGTCTTTCATCTTATTGCTCTCATCAGTCTTTTTCTTTTTTCTCTTTTCTTCTTTATTTGTCTCTTTCCTATGCTCTTATTACTCTCTCTCTTTTTCTCTCCCTTCTTTTATCTCACAATTTCTCTCTCTCTGTCTACTGCTCCCTGTCTTTTTCTCCCTTTCCATCCCTTTATTTCTCACTCATTCCTCTCCTTTTCCCTCACTTTGTTTCTTTAACCCTCTCTTTCTTATTTAGGTTTTTTCTTTCTCTCTCTTTCTGTCTCTCCATTCTTCTACCTTATATCTCTCAGTTTTTCCTTTTATCTCATTTTCCTCTCTACTGCTATGTCCATCTCCCACTCTCTCTGTCTGTCTCTCTCCCTCCCTTGCTTTGACCATCTTTTATCTCAAACTCACTCTCTCTGTCTGTCCTCTCTCTTGCTGTGTCCATCTTTTATCTCTCTCTCTCGTTCTCTCTCTCTGTGGTGGAGGCTTGTTTATACTGAGCGGGTGGTGTTTTTATATGGTAAACTCAGCGGAGGAGGTCTGTAGGTCTGTCTTGGAACACCAGCTAGTGCTAGTTCCTCCTCCAGAAACATCTTCCTCCCCTTGTGTGGATTAACCCTTTGTAAGACATTATTGCTCCCATTTTGCTATGCTAATTTTTAATGGACACTCTGCCTCTGGAATGGAACATCTGATATCTGATTAATACAGTGAAATTAATTTTCCCCTGTAGATTAACAGCCAGATTACCTGGGACACTGTCCGCTCTCTGTGTGTGAAATGCTGTGACTTTGTGTTGAGCTGCTATTGAGCAATGCAGGTAGAGCGAGATTCGAGTCTGCAGTATAGATGTGCATGGGAACTCCACTGCCATTATTTAGAAACTGAAATCTTATGAGTACCTCTCCCATTTCAGGGGGCAGGTGTAGTATGGCTTTGTTGTGAACTAGGCTAGCTGCTGTAGCTGCTGTTAGCTACATCTAGAATCAGTGGGAATATATTTATGTTGTCACATCATCCACTAACGAGAAAAGACCTCATTTAAGATGGTGAGTCATCATTAGTGTTGTAGCTGTAGTCATATCTGAAGAGGTGGCCTCCATTACTCATCCTACATAGAGAATACAGATTCTCCTCAACTTTTTTGGAATAATATGATGTTTTTAAATGTGTTCCTCTGCTTGCTGCTTTTTTATTGGTTCTTTATTTGTTTTTGAAACATTCTCACATAACCACATATCCATTCATTATTTATTGTTTTTGCAGATTTAATATCAATTTAGTCAGAATGCACATTTCTAATCTGCACTGTCTTAAAGTTAGATACTATAAATTGAATCAAATTGAGATCATAACAAATATCTTCTCTCCTACTTACAAACACAAATTATGGCATGGATTTAAAGTTTAGAGATTGCACTTTCAAATGAAAAACCTTGTTTTTGTATTACACAGCGGTGAACAACATGATGGATACTTACAACTATATGATGAATTGTGAGACAAAAATTTGGTGATCACTCCCATGGAGTTTTAAAGTTTAGAGATTGCACTTTCAATTGATGCCACGAAAGCATCACACACAAGTAATGAAAGTAGTCGAGTCAGAGACTTTTAGGATCTAGCTGAGAAGACCCAAAAAGCTCCTACAAGTGCTCACAATTACAGCTTCTCATCGACTATTCCTCAATGCCAGAGGTGCTGAATTCTCACTGCCTACCTAAGAACATGTTTCAGTGTCATCAGAGTTAGAGCATTAAGCTCCTCTTTTCTGTTCTCACTCCTCGAGGAAGTACTAGGTGACCAGTGGGCTGGGTTGCTTCGAAAGGACTTTTGCTAAAGGTCTGTCGGTCGTCATAGCTTATGATGTACACTGTGTAGTGAACTTGGACGCCCTACTTTGGAGGGATCTAATGAAAGAACATTTTATTTTTTTGAGACAAGAGCGATGGAGACAGGATCAGTAGTCCTCTACATGCTGTTTTCATTTTTTGGGTATTAGTTGGGTGAGGGACTGTCAGGTGCTTACAAGTTAAAAGCATATGTTCACAATATGTTATGCCACGTTCTCCTGTACGACGCATACATTCAGTAAGCCAGGTCCTATTGATGCAGCAAGTAGCGATATACAGTCTTTCAAAGTGGAGCCAGGTACCTGTAGTAAGTGCGTATATTCAGTTGCAGCATAATTAACATACTACTATTATTATTATTGTTGTTATTATTATTATTATTATTGTTTTAATCAACAAGTTTTTAAAAGAATTAATACGGGGGCTACAGAGCTTAGTAAACAATTGGCACAGAGAATTATTTGTTTAGAGAATTAAAACAAACTACTTCAAATTTAAGAGTGATGTAAGTGTCGTAAATCTGGTGAATCGTGTTTCAGTGTTGGAGTAGGTTAGTCCAGCACTAAAACACATCCATTGGAAAAACTGTAACAGCCACCTGGCAGGGGGATTCCATAGCTAGCCATAATCCGGCCACAGCTGTGGATACATTCATTATCTAGCAGTACCTTAGCAACCACCTGAATTGCACGCAGAAACAACCACTACGCCACAAAAACACTGTAGCAGTCCCTGGCATGCATTGCCAACCACTAGTAACTGAATCTAGCCACGCTTATCTAGGATAACTTCATACCTGATATACTAAACAGTGTTCAGTTCTTCTCAAAGTTCTTCGCTGTCGTAGCAACACCATTACGGTAACCGCACGCTAACGCACCACCTGAAGTGTTAACTAGATGACAACTACCTAATAGCAACACCTCCGAGGAATCTGGCATATGCACTTTAACTTAGCAACACCCTTCGTAACTATATCACAATAACCACGCGTGGACAAGCCGACCACCCCTCATTGCGCTATAAACAACGATTGATAAAAATAAACCATCTACGCTAGCCTACGGATGACAATAAGACTGCACATAAACTAAGGAGTAGCCGATAGTTCAACACCTCTTAGTCAACCACTTGGGATAAGATGTGTAGCACTGATCCACCCTTAGGTGGTCCAAAACACAACTCTCTTCTCTTTTTCACCCTCTGCTATCAGTTGCTAGTAGCTTGACGAAACCCACATGGTCCATGTTCAAAGTATACCATGGGAGCAAAGCACGCTTATCTGCCATGCAAACCAACACCCCAGGCTACACCATCTGGACAGCATGAGAAAGCAGTCTAGCGGCCAACTGACCCGGCGAGCAACCACCTGGACACCCCTCGGAACCCATAAGTCCCCCCTCCCCCCCCCAGGTGCTTAGCAACCAGTAGGGAATAACGGGTATAGCAACTGCCAAACAAGCTGCATTGACTACTCTGCAAAGAAGGGTAGTCACTTTCAACGGTCACCTAAATATCTCGTTTTACACCTGTCTATAGTCCATAAACCTCACCAACGAGAGAAGAGCTTTCCCTACTCATGGCTTTTAGTCCTCCGCTGCAGACGTTCTTCTTTTCTGTCTATTTGCATTTCTCAGTAATGGCCGCTACTCATCCTTTCAGACCCACCACTGATGGAACAAAAACGGGAGCACCTCAGAAGGGAGGCAGAAAAACTGGTGTATACTGAGTGGCAGCCGACCCTAGCACGGGAGGGAATCCGACAGGGACTAGTAGGCTGCATCTTTCTGTTTTCTTTGCACAGTGTTAGTGGTCTTCTGTAGAAAGACGCTGGTAGATTTGCTAGATTAATGAGAGGAGGAATGCTGTTGGTCTATGGTCATTGGAGGATCTGTTTAGACCATGTAAGATCAGCGAAAAGGAAAGGTATCAAAAAAGGCCAAATAATTATGATAACACCAAACTGTGTTCAAAGGCGTTTGGCTGAAGTCCAAGCACATGTATGATCAGTGGAGGGAAAGCTCTTCACTTAGTATTTACTCTTCATTACTATGCCAGCTCACACACATACATGAAAACGTTGTGTACTCATATACGTCAAGAATCTTGAGCGACACTGAGTTGCATGACTACACTTCTCCCTCTTCTCTGAAAATTACTCTCCTCTCTTCGTAACCTCTCTTAAGATTGACTGTAGTAATGAAGGCTGTTTAGGCCTCAGATAAAGCAGGCACTGAGGCAAAGCAAAAGTACCTAAACCATAGGTCATTTTCGAGAGCCAGACATCCTGTGCATGCCTATGCACAATGCTCATGCAGAGTTCTGCGATGCTTGCCACTGGTTGCGAAGTCGTCTCGCAGACAGCCTGGGCCTGTTCTCAGCAACACAGCCCTACTAGCACTATGAGGGATAGAGCAGATGCAACATGAGCAGTAGGGAGCATGTTATGTCTGTTTGCAGGACATCTTCAGATCAAAATGTCCTAACTTCACAGATAACCCAGAGAAAAACAGGGCTAATCTAAAAATTCGAGTTTGTGAAGTTAAAGCCATGTGTTCATTATTTAGAACTGAAATAAATGGATTTGTTTGGCTGCTGTTGGTGAGGATTGGTGTTCGCATTAGAGGACACAAAAGTAGAGACCACCCTTTATTAGTCCTTCGTTTAAACCAGCCCCAGTTAAGTACAAGTCATTACATTTCCAGGAGGTGTTTCTGAGGAGATTTCATAATTCACTTGCAAAAGCAAGAGAACGTGAAAGGACAGCAGATAAAACATGGGATTTTTTTAATGCTAATGCTAGTTAAACAAGCTATTAAAAATACGGAAACACAAGACCTTAAGACAATCAAAAGGCTCCGCTATCAGCTAAAGAGGGTTTTTACAACTTTAAGGGAAAAAAAAAAAAAAAGAAATAGGACACTTGGCGTGAGATTAAAAATATATTGTGTCTGTCAGAATTAAAACTGTAGCTGGCATAATGGAAGGGTAAACAAGTTAAAAATACAAGTCCACAAATGACAGCCAAATGACAGCTTTCCTATAATACTAAAAATAAAAAATAAATTATAATATCAATAAAAAAATCAAGAAGTAACCTTGCTGAAACTTCAGTGAGATGTGTGAAATTATTAGTGGTGGTTTGTGGGGATATACTGTATTCATGTCAAAGATTTGTGGGAATCCTTACGAATTGTGGATGGATTATTGATACAGCTGTTTATTTTACTCGGTTGTTTGGCATCATGGCTTGTCTGTCAATAGTCCAGCTAATATTTTGTAATTTTTGTTGTTAGAAATAACCTTCAGCTCCCCCATTCAATGGATTATCAAGGATAAATGCAAAATCACCACACATTCGTATAAGCTTTTATTTCTAATAAATGTTGTAAACTTTTTAAACTTTCTTTGTCACCCAAGTTATAGTTTAAATTTTCATGACATGAATTAAGAATTGCTAGAACTGTGGGAATAGACCAGAATAAAGAGCAGGATTCTTCTGGCGTGAAGGACAGTTTTGGAGTAGCCAGACTATTGTGAGAATCCGTATGGGCCCACCCCCCCCCCCAAGAGCTGAGCTCAGTTTAGATTGAACAGCAACAGGAGTCATTTACACGGATCTAGGGACTGTTTTATTACTTTCTGCTCATGATTTCACCGGTTAACATCGGTTCTTGGGTGATTTTGACGCTGTTTTCCGGGCTTTATTACATTCGCACATTACTTCAAGCAGGCAGATGCACCTTGGGTTTTCCGTCTGCATATTGGACAAAGACACAGCAGGCGCGCATCCCTAAAGCACAGCCGGGTGCGGTTCAACGGCTCATGCAGTAGGCTGCAAGTTTTGTCTCCAGCAACGCTAAGTTCAAAGATGAGGTGAAGTCCCTATGGTGCTCCTAAAATGCATCTCATCCCCCGAGCCTCTTTTTTTGAAGAAACACAATTATCAGGGATATGACAGGCGGTTGCGCCGACGCACTCTACGAGAGGGGGAAGAATAAGAGAAAACATCAACAGGAGTAGATAGGTATAAGCGTTTATTCCAGCGGTGAAAAGACTAGCAAAAACATCGTTGAGCTCCTGTTCCCTGGAAGTGTGAGTCACCAGTGACATAGTACCAGCACAGTCTGTTTCCTTTTCACCTATCGGATGCGCATTTACAGCGCTGCTGGCTGTTTTGTTCAGTCTATTACGTCAAATTAATGAGGCATACACATCACTCATGGGGCTACTTCCAAATAAAAAAATGGTGTTCCAATTTTCTACCAGAGATGTGAATGATCGTTTTGATTAGGTTGCTGGTAGGACATGAGTGAAAGGTGCGAGATAAGGGTGAAGTTATTACTATGTATACCTAATTAAATAAGTTTACAATAAATTGAAATTTGTTTAGTGATTAAATCACACTTAAGTGTACAAACTTAACTTTAAGTGAGTTTGTCTAAGGCCTTGGACACGCTGGATTTTTCTATTCGACTCGCATTTTTTTACAGACACTATTACGTTTATGTCATTGATGGGCCATGACAGACACTTCCTGAGTTAAAAGAAATCAGGGCGATACGGGGCGTGGCATAATATTAGCTCTCATTTATGTACTCCACTTTTGTAGAGTGACTAAAACCTCTTGTTATTACAATAGACCCATAACATAAATAAAAAGTGTGACAGACAATTTGGGGATTTTTAACATTTAATTTCTAAAATCGCAAAGGATGCAGTAATACAGACAAAGTATTATTCGATGGGCCACAAGTCTCCAAGTCGAGGTTAGGGTTATTCGGTTTTGGAGGAGCAGTGACCACATGCTCTACCAATAAGTAGATCTGCTACCTCTGTTTATAAATGAGGTGGTATAGGATAGACAACATATTTAGTTTTTAGTATCGAAATTAAGGCCTTAGTTTAAAAAACTTTATGAACAGGAGATTCCTTGTATAGTAATATTTATAGAAGCTGGTATGCCTTAACTCAGGCATATTTTTTCAGTAATGGTAGGATCTGTGTAGAAACCTTGAGGAGACAATGTGAGATAACTATGAAGTCCTTCTTAAAGTTAGGTAGAAGGCTCTACATAAGAAATAACAACCAGAAGTTTGCATTATTTAATAACTTAAATTAGCACTACATACGACAATGATCGATCAGATAGGGTAAAGACAATATTCTCATTCCACTAATAAATGGTATTATTAAATTATTGGAGAGTGTGCTGATGATTCAGTCAAAATTTGAGCGTATATATCATTATAAAAAGTTAATGAAATGGTATATTAATATGGAAAAATACTTAAAATCTATCTGTATGAAAATAGTTGTGTTTTACAAACATCTCTTGTGATATGAGTGACGTAAACACGTGTTAGAGTATAGAAGCCGGGATGATCAGAGAAGACGGAAGACACAGAGCCAAATTACCGGTGCGAACATGCAGTCAGCACCAGAAAGACGTCATTACATTACCGGCCATTAGAAGCCTAATGAGTCTTTCTCTGTGCCAGGATTAAACTCTGCTCTCCTGCACAGGAGACGAGCACCATTCAGTTACTTCCTCCATCCATTAACCTACAAACACAACAGGCACCAGAACTGTTTGCAAGCCCAGTATAGTGTTGTGGGTAAAGCAGTAATGATCACTGTCACAACAAGCACATTGATATTATGGAATAAATATATGCTGATTCGTTTTTATCTGCCGTTACTGATGTTCTCATGACATCCCTGTTACGTTCTCTGGCCTGTGGGAAACCCTGGGAATGAGAGGACAAAAGCGGCCATGGTGCCTGCTGTTAATCTGATGTCCTCCATGCCTTCCACATGGCTAGCGGGCTGTATGGAGAGAAAATATGGGGAGCATGTTCTCGAAGCAGTTGTTTGAGTCGCTTGGAGCAACAGCGTTCCAGCATTCCCCAAAGAGTGGAAGGCCATGATCGAGTCTCATTCCCTTCATTCCTTGTTCAACCGCACTACCCATCGCCAACTCAACAAACCCACAGCCAAGTCTGAGTCGGTGTGACCAACAACTCTTTAGTCACAAGCTCAGCTTTACTATGATATCAAATGCTATAGTGTTAACATGGAGACCTAGAATCCAGTCCGGGTTCGTTAACACTTCATAGAATGACCAATGCCAAGTCACGCTGCAATAATGATTGTGTGCTGTGATGAACTAAATTATGTTTTGTTACTGAGGGCTATGCACCTAGAGACGGACTCGTGGGACACGATATGTAAATGACAGTAACGTGTAGCGGGCATCTTTAAGCACACTGATCTGATATACAAATGCCCTTGATGGCACAAGCAGTGAGTCCTACACCTCAATTACAGGACAAGAGATACCAAATAGACCTTATCATATCTAGTTGACATTTACATTGTACAAAGTTATTGTAGCAAGCAGTCCACACACCTACTAAGCCTGTCTGCTCCTGTGCTCTCTCGTACTGAATATCTCTTATCACTGTATCAGTATAATCTACAGTCTATGGCACAAAATTCGACTCACTTACTTTGATCTTTTACCACCTTTTCTGTTGTGACCACAGCATTTAGTGAACGAGTGTGTGAGTTGTCCTGTTATGTAGTTGAGAGTAACGTGTCTCTGCCCTTGTCCCTTCTGGACCAGGTTTTGCTAATAATGTAATAGAGCAAAACGTTACAGCGACAACATAACATATGCTGCCACGTACGTATGTCGGAAATCATGTGATTGGTACCATGCTTTTAGATCATACACCTTCCTCGGTTCTCCTGGTAGTACACCTACAAGTTAAGGCAGATAGCATTTCACACCCATGTCTGACAGACACAGGGAACTACACTGCTCATACAGTCTCACACAGACACACAACAGACTTGTTGTGCTGTCTGGTAATATTTCATGTGTGATTGGCTCACGGCGCGCCTAAACTTTTTCCTTACCTCTTCTACGTTTCTCTCCCTTTCTTTTCTCCAATCCCTCATTCTTGCCGGTGAGTGGCTAACAATCTTTTGTCTGTGTCTGTCTCTCTAGTCCTACTCCTTCTTTTTCTTGCGGTTTTTCTTCAGTCCCACCGTTTCTCTCTAGGTATCCCCACCATTTTCATTACTCGCTTGCACTGTCACACTCCATCTGCGGGCTCACATTTCTTCCTTTCTGATCTACCAACATCAACACGTCCACACACTCTATACCCCGCTTCTGCTCTCTCTCTCGTCTGGATCCACGTCTTCTATTACTTAACCCCGGTTTCGATCCTATCCTCTACTTAGACCACACCCTGTCTGCTCTCTCCTCTCCTTTCCGTTGTAGTCTCTCCTATGTGGTTTCCTTTCTTCGTCCATCACCAGGTTTGTTATCTTGTCATCTGAGATGGTGCGTATCCCGCACAAATTAATTAGCTCGACACAGTGAAGTCCCATAAGAGGGGGATAAGGACATTGCCACGCACCGGATTGCGTCATGTGTGTATGAGGAAGCCATACTGCGAGGGCACCGCGCTTTATTTTGTATCGACACGTCTTTCGCTGACTATTAGAGTTGTGTCACTAGTTTGACCTAGGTGTTTATGTGCTGTATGTTGCTCGCACATGGCTTTTTGTTGGTGTCAACGTAACCCCGCGATACGCAACACAGCACGACCTTCCTCCTACGCGCCCTCACCCGAATGACCGTTATTAGTCACACTACAACCATATTTGACCCCCCACCCACTCTCTAATTTAAAGTACGATCTTTTTTGTCTTGAACCATCAGGACACCAACCCCTTAACTGCCCTGGAGGTCCTCGTTTTGAGTCCTTCGAGATGACAAGTAGTCATGGTTGCATATTATATCCTATCCGATGAGGGAAAATATGACACAGCTCTAGAATCGCGAACATGCTAGAGTGGGAAAGAAGTTGTACCCCATTGTTCAGACGCACCCAGCAGTGAATTTGTTCTCGATTCATCTCTCCGTTCCAATGCAGAGGAGAACCCTCCGTACCTCAACGGATTCAACCTAGTCATTTTCACAGTGGCGATTCACCCATATTACACTGTGTCTCAGATCTCACTTCTCTTACCCTGGACCCTCCCGATAGGCTGGAGTAGCTAGGACGGTCTCTTTTTTCATAGACCAGTGCATTCGTCACGCACACATCTCCTCCTCTACATGCTCGCTGAGACTGATGTTCCAAAATGTTAACATAGCCTGATTCAACGTACAATATAGTTGACTGATCCAAATGGACTCCGGTTGGACTGTATTCAGGTGCTCTTGTCATTCATGAACTCTCACCATGATGAATACTCGACGACTGTAAGACTATTCTGCATGAGGTTCAAACGGTAAACTGGCATTTCTAAAACGCACACTTTAAAACAGAATTCGACCCGCGTTTCCAGAGGGCCCATTTATCAAATTGAAACGAGCCACTAGTCTCACTGTGCACATAATTGCAGAGAGCATGGGTGGGCGTGAGAAGTGAGATATTTAGACAGGAGATTTCGAATCCTTTAGATCTAATTCGCGTATTGCTGTGAGATGGGTGAAGCTCGGAGGGAAGTACCGCGGGCAGGCTGGTGTAAATAATGCATGGAGTGTGGACAAGTTACTCGACATGATCAGTGTGAGCCACGATTGTTTCCCAGTCTAGTTCGGCTTAAGCAATCTAATTTGATGGTTATTTTTAGGTGACAGGTGGTGATCAACCGCTGATCTCAGTTGCTGTGCGTTGCATGAGTTAATCTGCGACAGTGAAGATTATCGCAGCGGCGTTTTTGAAGCTGCGTGGTTTGTAACAGGGTAAACGTTTTGCTTAATCTGATTTTACAAAAACATAGCTAGATTGGCGATAGATGCATTCTGGAGCCGAGGCAGGAGACGCAGGACTTGTCATGTTCAGATGAGGCATATCTCTAGGCAACGGCTTTTTTTCCTTACACCAGTGTTACATTTTTCCTGATTTTTGCATGCTGTAATTTGTTGTCTGCGTGTTTCGTTTCCTCAGCATTTGTGTTTGCTGTACATATGTTGTCGTTCGCATTACCTTGGATAGTAAGCTCTGCCAAAAGTTAACTTGTCTTTCTTGTTTGCATGCTAGATTTCCAATGTGTAGTATAGTCATATATGTGTATATAGGTAATGTGTCCACATGCATGCAAATTTCATAATCATTCCATAAGATAAGTTAATATGGAATCAATAACTGATAGGAATCATATGTATATATATAGAATTTTTTTGATAATTTTACTTAATAATATTACGAGGCATTCGAAACTTATATTAAATATAATCATGATTAAGATTACCCGTAATGCTGTATTCATGAAGCTACTGACCCATATAATGTATATTGGTAAACAACTAATTTGATGCACAAAAGAACAATAAAATAAATTTCAAACAGAATACATTTTATTACAGTTCCAGAGGATGAGTCAAGATGCTTTCGCACAGCATCTATAGTATCGTTTCTCTTTTTCCATGCTTTCTCTACTTAATGCTACCTTGTATCTCTCCAACTCTACTTAGCTCTAATATGAAACATCGAATGTCATTCTCATATGAGGATCGTAAACTACTGTTTTTGGATATATGTACTACTGTCCAGCGTATATTACATATTTTGGTGGGACATTGATAATTCTCAAGTAGCAGTTCAAAAAGATGTGGTTATTTGCCTCACATGGAGGATGCACGTCGCCAGTCTATACTACTAGCCCTGGTACGTCATATGGAGAAAGGTAATACCAGTCTAGATATTAAGCTAGGTAAACAGCTGGGAATGATTATCGGTCGTCTAGCCAGGTAAGGTGAAAAAATCAGTTATTAAGAGGAAAAGATCAGTGCAATGTCATTGCTCTGTTACCACACACGTATAAAGCATCAACAATATATACTAGAGGTTAGGTCAGGTTGCTTCACATTTAAAAAATACCAGCTATTGATATGATATTGATTCAAAATGATTACTCTAGGCCACTTTTATTGATAGCTCAGAAAATCACTAATATTACAATGTCAATAATATTTCTGCAGTAGGTAATATCAATGATATGACCTATTAATAAACATTAATAAACTTCACTTCAAGGAAGCCCAACTTTAATAGGTAAATAAGGAGTTTGGCTATATCTCCGTGTAACACAGCGTGCATCATGCGTTAACTGCTGTGTATTTCTTTCCAGTATTTAGAAAACAATTACATAAGACACCTTGCCATACATTCGTAATCAGGTGGTAGGAAGCTTCATGAAACCACAGGTTTTTTATATTAGTTGTTTATCATAGGCTTTCATCCCTCAATACATTCTCTCTAACATAATAACCTAAAGCGGACTTTTGAGTGGACAGTCAATTCAGCGTATAGTGTAGTGTAATACCAACAATCAATGTTTTTTGACCACTCAATTCAAGTGTTCAAAAACATGGTATTGTTGCATCCATAAAAGGAGAACCGTAGAGTCTAATGATCCGCGATAGGAGTCATGGATTTACAGACTTCGTAAATGTGACACCATATATATGATCTTTATTTAAGGTCTTGACACTGTCTGAGACAGATATATGTGTTTTCTTTTTTCTTGCTCAGCGACGAGCATGGAAACGGGAGGTGGTATCTAATATGGCTGCCATGGCTCAGCAGTCTGATATCAAGCGACCTTGCGAAACAGAGTAGAGCCTCCATGAGTCATCCTGTTTGTGCCAGCCCACTGGCAGATGACTACACAACGCGTAGAGCGGACCTACTTTAGACAACGCCTCAATGAATAGGAGTCCTAGTACTAATAATCACAAGGTCATCTTGAGTACATCGAACAACTCACCCAAGGCTGCCACTTACTTGCGCAGAAGTGGTGTCGTGAAAGACACACTTCCGTTCAGTGTGGACCAGCAGTAATGGCAGCCGGGAGTCATCTTCAGTGAGAGTCCGCCGTATGTGACGAGTGGTATGAGTACTCCGCTCTTCAGATCCAAGCCAGCGAGTTAGATCCATGTCTGTGGAGGCATCATGGAATCGAGAGTGGCTAAGATGAAGGTGTTGGTGGTCCAACTCCAGGCTTCACCTCTGTATGGTCAAAAAATTCGGCAGGAAACTGCCTTTGCAATCTGATCACTCCGTTAGGGAGGGTGCAACTATCTTATTTGATTGTATCAGGGTGTCAATGTTAAAGCCGAAAGGGCCTTGTGTTAGTCAATGAGATGAATGTCCCACTGGTTACTATGAGCTTCACCGAGTTGTTGATGGAGCCATATATTCATCTAGTTACACGTCGAATATTATGTTCGAATAAAACTGTCTATGAAATTGCCGTCACATTGAGTACCCTAATTAATGCGCAATTTAGTAAAAATGTTAAGATAGTAATATTTAAATCTGTTATTCATTTCATATATATAACCAAAGATAAAGAGTGAGAGTATGGGTTTTAAGATAGAGTTTTTAAGTTTCTTATAAAAATTAAAATAATTTATGTGCAGAAAGATAATAAATATGTATAATTGGTTATTGAGGAAAGACTGAGTGAATTTTTGGATTGGATAGAGTAAAATCACAACAATGACAAGGACCTCTTACTGACAATTAGCATAAATAGAGTGAGGGTATAAAATAATGTGAGTGGATATGAGAAGAGTAAAAAACAAAAATGATATGAAAGGCCAAGACTCACCACTTTCCCCAGACCTCCAATTTGTTACGCCACCCCCCTTCACCTATAAAACTATATCATACTCCCCTTATTTTTCTACCCCCATCAATTATCAC